>PGCI01000048.1:285000-360000 GCA_002873125.1 Puccinia coronata f. sp. avenae
CTGTTTCCAACAGGCTTTCATGTGATCAGGAAAGTTGTTTGGGGGAAGCAGAAGCCCCGAGAGCATTGGCCAGAGCCTTTTTCTATCCCTAAGATCCCTCAGCTCTTTTTCAACTTGTGCACAACAGAAGGTATGTTGCTTGAAAGAGTGCTTCCTCTCTCCCTCTCCTCCAAAAGAGCTTACCAATCAACTGATCATAATGAGTAGAAAGATCTAGGTGCCATGGTGGGCACGTCCTGGAGGAAAGCATTGATAAATGGATTGATTGAGTCCATCAACACCAATGTGAAGGCTGCGGAAATTAATGCGTTAATGGAAGATTTAGACACATCATCTGAAGACAAATCCGACTCAGACAAAGAGATGGATGCGGAGGAGGACAGAGAATTCAACTTATCAATCACCAAAGCAAAAATTCTTTGGCTATTATATATTTAGTGAAAGTGCTACCTTGGCCCCTGTAGCCAGATTGAAAAAGTGCCAATCATCAGTGACTACTTGCTAAATATTTTAGAAGAGAAACAATTCAAGCAGAACTTCTGCTTAGAAGAGAAACAATTCAAGCAGAACTTCTGCATGAGCCGAGAATCATTTGTGAAGCTATGTGACAAGGTTTCCAGTAACCCACTCTTCCACAATCAATCAAGCCACCCCCAACAACCAGTGAAAGATCAGATGATGGTTGCGCTAAAGAGACTTGGGTGTGACGGGAATGGAGTTGCCATTGGTCAGCTTGTGACATTCTTTAGAATTGGCGAGGGGACTGTTGAGCTGTATACAGACCAATGCATCATGGCCATTTTGGCCCTGAAATCACAGCTACTCACTTGGCCTACCCCGGCAGTGCATGAGGAAATTCAAAGTGGGTTTAAAGATGTTGGGTTTGATGGGTGTGTTGGTCTGCTGGATGGTGCTCTTGTTGTCCTTTCAACATGCCCACAAAAAGATGGGCCCAACCACTACAATTGCAAAGGGTCTTACGGGATTGTCACTTTGTTAGTATGCAACCAGCAAAAAAATTCTCTACCTCTAAACCGGATGGCCCGGCTGCTCACACAACAAATGCCTGACAAAAAATCCAAATGATTTTTTTACCGAGGTCCAATACCTTTTGGCCAAGGTCCAATACCTTTTGGCTGACTCTGCCTTTGTTCCAATGCTTCAAGTTTTACCTGCTTTTAGATGCCAAAGAAACAGGATACTTACCAAAGAAGGGCAAGATTTCAATCACCACCTGTCTGGAGTACAAGTCTCAATTGAAAACTGCATTGGTCTTTTGAAAAACCGATTTAAAAGTTTGAGAGGTCTTTGACTGTGTGTGTCCAATGAGCAGGACTTGGTACGTGTCAATGCGTGGATTGAGGTGAGCACAGATTATCCAATTGATTTTTAAATCATCATTTATTCATATCACTTGTATTTTTAGGCATGCACAGTTCTACACAACTTTCTCAATCTGGGTGGAGCAGACTATGATTTTGATTATAATAATGAAAATGGGATGAACTTGGTTGACAAAGACAGCAGCAGAAATAGTGACTCAATTCCCCCTGGAACAGCGGAAGGGTTAAGAAAGAAGGCTGAAGTGGTTGCCTTGGCAAAAGAGTTCAGGGAAAATGGGGGGTCATACTGAGTGCTTGTACCATGTTTCTATCTACGTCAATCAATCTTTTTCTGGGAACATTGAAGCTCCATAAGCCCGGCTGTCCTCCAACGTTTGCCAAACAACTGGATTGTGGGTTTCCCTCTCCAAATCCTGAGAAATGAGGCACAAATCTGTTTTGGGAACCAATACCTTTTGGATAAAGTATTCAGGCATGAGAGGTTGGGCCATCTGGCTTGTGTGACCAAACTGTGAGGCACTCATAAATATATTGTTCAGCGTGTGGTAGATTATTTCAAAGCCTTGTACACCATAGCTGGATATGAAACCAACAGATATAAGGAGCTGCAGGAGTAAATTATTGGAGAAATTAGATTGCAAAGAACTCAACTATCCCGGCTGCTCAACCTCAAATGAGCCCATGTCATGGAAAACTCTTTGTGATTTGTGTTTCCCATTTAGCTGCCAGTTACAGAGCGCAGCATCCATGAATTATGAAGGTACTTGTCTCATTCCTACAGCCCATAGGTGCTCCCAAAGGGCATCAACTTGGCTATTCCCAGAGGATTAGATTGCTATTCACTTCAACTGATATTGGAGAAAGATTATACTGACTTGCCAAGCGTCTTAAAATTAATTTGGCAGGACCAGCCCCTTTGGATCCCCATGGGAAAGATTTCCACCTCAGCACAATGTCTTGCACAGTGCTCTGAAATCTCAGGAAACTAATTTTTAATTGCAATCAGCTGGGTATAAAATTCTATTAATTTTATGTAGCTGACTTACCGGTAGATGCAATGCAAGAGGGTTTCCTGACTCATAACTTCTACAGAGATGTTTCTTACTTTGGAGGTATTGTCCCATTGTGACAAGAATTTCAGATGGTTGCTTTGGGAATGTTTCATTGCAGAAAGCGCACAAGTCCTCTAGGTGGAAGAAAGAAACCTGGTTAGCATTTTGAGGGGTATATTTATGTTAATGGAGTCTCACTCACCTGGCAAGGAATGAAGATCCCCTTCATCATGCATACCAAGGAAAATAGGCTCTGGGTTTTCTGTTATCAAAGATGGGTGGATCACAGCTTCTGGTTCACTTGTTGGAGCAGCCATTGAAAGACTGTGTTTCTTGAGGGTTTCATTTAAGTCTTTCAACACATCTATCCAAGGCAATGGGCTGATTTTCAAGGGATCCAATTGAGAGAAGTGATCAATGGAAGTTGAACCTTCTCAATCCAGATGTTGGTCTTTCAAATTGTCAAACTTGCTTTTGCATTCTGTTGTTCTGGCCTCAGGAATAGATCCAGTACACTCCTTAGAAGCAAGCGGCGTGGCATCTGTTTTAGATTTTTTCTTCTTCTTCTTATGCGTACTTGGAAACTTGATAGGAGGTTCACACTTGATTATGAAATTGATTTTATTGAGTAAAGAGCCCACCATTTGTGTTGAGTTGGTTGTTCCACTTGGCCAACAAAAAAGTTGGCAAGCAAGGACTTACTAGAAGAGGGCAGTGGGCGCGGCAGTTATAATTGAAAAAAAAAATGGTTGGAAGGGCAACCAGGTCTTCTCAGATCTTCTGAAACGTTCAATTTAGTAGGCCACTGGCCGTACCCAAGATAATTCAAAGCATGGCCTTTTTCTGTTAAGATCTTAGATTAAATGGCACTTTACAACTTGCCAGAAGGGACTTGGCAGACATGTTCAGGAAATGATGGGGGAAACAAACATGCATAGACAAGATTGAGTGGATAGAAACCCAACACATAGTAATATCAATATGAGGCCTCCTCCAATTCTCTCTCTCCATCAGTATCTTCCCCATCCTTGTCACTAGTGGATCCAGAGGTGGGCCTTTGATGACTCAAGCGCTTGCCTTGGTGGCCAAACTGATCATCAAGGAACTTTGCAATCTCGTCCTCTGTGTGGCAAAGATCCTTCAAATCCTTCATAAAAGTGATTCAAGCTCAAACCTCTTGCATCTCAAGTTTTCTCCTCTTCAATTGGACCTCCATCTTGACAATTTGTAATCTTTCATCCTTGATCCTCAGTTTTTGCTTCTTGTAGGCAAGTGCAACCTTCTTCATCTTTCTTTCCTGTTTTCTTTTTTCTTCTTGTTTTTTGTCTTCAATCTGTCTTTTTTTTCTTTGCAAGGTCTCCGGAGGGGCACAGCGGAGAGGAGACCGCAGGTCCATAGAGGGACTGCAGCAGAGAGGTGCCGCCTGCGGGGCGCAGCACACAAGGGTTGCGGGAGCAACCGGTACCAGAGAGGTAGGTTCACTATCCCGCTACCACGTGTGGACAAACAAAGCTCACCGCCCGCAGGCAAGGTTTAGGCCGGAATACCCAACTATTCATTTTCGCGCACCCGCCCACCATCCCAGTTTGGCTCCTGCCCACCCGGGGCGCTTCCCCAATTTAGTGCCTGGGAGGGGGAGCCACTCAGCACTCCGGCCCCAACAACTCACTAGGAGATGCCTAGTAGGAGAGGTCAAGGGCCCTTGCCCATACAGGACCAACCTGAGGACAGCCTACAGGCTCAGTCCTGGGTTGGCCCATATAGACGGGACAGGACAGGACACGGGAAGTCCCCGTCCGCCCCCCTCCCTAGAGCGCTACCCACCAAACCACACAACCGGAATGGATGTGCGGTAAGAGATTTGGTTTGGTAGGCAGCATTGTTGGCCATATATCTCTCAAAGTTGACAAGTTTATTATCTTCTGAAGACCACAATGAGATTTAAGTATGGATTCAATAAAAAAATCTTTGTACTTTTTGACTCACGCTTGGGAACTGATTTCTTCTTTGACGCATGCCTGGCTGTGCCAGCACTAGGTGGAGTTTCCACGCAACTCACTCCAGAATTGTTGTCATCATTTGCACCCCACGGTGTAGATCAATTAAGTGGCAACTTGGATTTGTTTGTAGTGCTGCTGAGGAGAGTTGGGATGCTTAGGCTGGTTGACTCTCTGGTCACCAGAGGGTTTGAAATGGTCTGTGTGGCCATGATGGGATCTAATTCATCCCAAAACTTGCATATCTTGACTATAGCATCTGGGACAGTACAAAATTAGCAATCAAAAATGAAATGATGCAAGATGAAAGAATGGCTTACCTTTGAGAGTTGTTGTTCCATTTGCAATGTCTTCTTCTTGAAGGCCGGATCCCATACGTCAAAGATAATCACAGGCCTGGGAGTAGGACTATTGGAGATCTTGAATCCTGGTCTGAATTCCTTTATTGTCTTGGTGGGTAATGCCGGCGTCCACCATCAGAGCAAGGATCTTGTTTGCCAGAGCAGATTTGGTTGAGCAATGCTTTGTATCACCCTGCCAACACCAATAATTCTCGTCAACAGCTAACCAATCAAGGAGGATGTGGATACTGCTGACACCCGCTTTGCCATCTTCTCCCACGAGACTGGTGCTTCCTTTTCCTTTGGAGTTTTTTGAGTGGAGGGGGTAGCTGGTTGAGGCTGGGTTGCCGTGGAAATCTTTCTCTTGCGCGGCATCACTTGAGTGGAGTGGCAAGTTGGGAGAAGAAGGGTAAATGGGTATGAGAAGAAAGGTGTGTGCTTAGGCGGAGAAACAAATGGGTGCATACATACAAGTGCGGCTGAGAGTGGAAACCTAGTGGGTTGAAATCAGGGTGACCCTGGGTGATCAGAGAATGGGGCGGAATCCAAAGGTTCCTCCTGTTGTTTTGGCCTTTTCCTGCCGTCCTGGATGGTCTGCCTAGGCAGGAAATCAGGTCTTCAGGTCGGTTTCCAGGAGTTTTAAATTTCCTGATTTCCGCAACCTGGACACCCTCAGGAAGTCATTTGAAACCCCCTAATATAACAGGTATATAAAAGAAAGAAACAACAGCATAAAAGTGGACATTACATTTGTTCCATGAATGTTTTTTTTGGAGAAATTGCGATAAATGTGGGATTTTCTGTTGGTCTTTCAAAGTATTGATCTCAAGAGGCAATATCTACATGGATTCAACGACATTCCGGGAACAGGTGTGTTGGTGATTTTGGCATGCGTGGGGGAGTCAGCCAAACAGCATAAAACACTGGTCATAACCAAGATGCTTTGCCCAATTGTGCTGTCATACACTTCAAACCCTTTGTTGGCTATTTCACTATCATTTACAAGATAAGTTCATGAACGATTAACATTTCAAAAAGAAGGGCAAGAGTGTAATTTAACTGTGAGACAGCCATTTCACCTAGTTCCAAGGTGCCAGCAATATTGGAAGTGCAAAGAAAATGACAGTTGAACTGTTGATTGGAAATTTTTGGAGGCAATCCGGAAAGAGTAAAGTAGTATGAAATATGTTTGTTCCATTTTTTGGACTTATTTCCTGATGTGTTGTTACAGTATAGGTTTATAGGCACATTCCGCACTATTCTTCCGGTGGCCTTTGTTCTCCAAGAGTTTGGTAATGCTATTGTTGGATCCCAGTTGCTGGAGTCTTTGATTTCTTTGAACAAAAGACATCATTGAATCTCAGAAATGGATTTGATCAGAAAATTTGTAAGAAATCTGACCGTAAATCTTGCCCCCACAACACTCGGATAGATTTATACCATTACTCATCTGAATTTTCCCATAATTCAGTTCCATATCTTTGACAGGAATGACTTTCAATTCCTCATTGTCAAACAAGATGTTTTTTGGTATGCCGGTTTGAAACTTTGAGTTTTCTTTGTTGGATTTATAAAACGGTGTGTAGCATTTGGCAAACAATTTGCTTAGTTGAGTGTAAAAGAATATGGGAACTGTGATTTTGGAGCTCTTTAATTTGACCGGTTCAAAAATATAATAATGTTGCTTTTTGCTTGATTCAACCATCTGCACACGTACATCAGGTTGGAGTTCTTTGAGCCATTTAGACGACTGAGAGGTTTTGTACAAGTTGTGTCCATGCGTTTCCTCAGAGACAAAATCAATATGCGGTGCAACACATGGATTCATCAATTCCTGGAAAGAACAATTAACCAACCAATGAAGATAATTCTCACTCAATCTTAAAGGCCAATAATCAACGGAACCAATGGAAATATGGTAAGCACGTACATCTGCAATAATTTCACTGGCTTACAAGGAAAATATTGGATTCCCAAAGACTGATTCCCTTTTGATTATGTTGTAGTTGATCAATGTGTAAATCTTAGCACACATCCGGTGACAGGCCTCCCAGCAAGGAAGTCTAAAATGATATATGGTGAGAACACTTTGGATCTGGTGATACATGTTGCGCGAGATTATCTTGTGTAGGTAACCAATCAGCAAAGAACCCACTAGATACTTTTTATTCAATCAAAACAGGAAAAAAGCAAGTAAGTCTTTTGATTCCTTTTGTTTTGTTAGATATAAAACTCTAACTACCTCTTTGTTCAGGAAGGGATACCAGGTTGTCTCTTCTGTTGTAATTTGGTCAATTGCCGCTTCCTCCTGATGGAAAATTGGATTTGAAGCGTCCAGATGGTGATCCTCTGGCTCCAATTCCAGTGGACCCAACGCCTCATCAATCAAGTCCATCCAATTTGTTGAAGTCTAAGCGGCACCAGCAACTCAATTGGTTCCTTAATTTCCTTTTTCCCTCTACTCAATACTTGTGATGACATCATAGCGCATTGACCATGATGACATCACTCTTGCTTTCATTTCCAATCTTGTATTTATCCACACGGTCCAACTCCTGTGACCATATAAGCAAGCTTCTTGACGCACCTTTGCTTCTTCCCTCTTGGGAAACTCAGCTGAATAGATTATCCACTATCAGCTATTTTTAGTTATACTTCTCATCTCGTAACTACCAGTTCCTCCACTTTGACTACATCATTTGTCGATATTGCGCATCTTTGTGATACCTGCTTTCTTAAAGCACATTCCCTTCCCAAAATCATCCCGCCAACAACCTGTGCTCCCCTTCCTATCAACACTCCTCCAACATTAACATCAGCCAAGGTCACATCTCTTAGATGTAGGTATCCCTCAGTCCACTTTGCACTGACTTGGATTGATCATTGACGCTCTTATCTTCTCAGTTATTCTTTTCCTTTTTTGGCTTGTTGTCTTTGCTTGCAGTTGTATTTCTATCACTTGCGTGTTGTCACTTGCCCTTAGGTAAATATCTTTTTCTTTTTGTCTAGACTCTTGTGTATTTTATATCTCCTGTTTATTGATGATACAAAACCCTTAGTTTGTTTGTCAGCACAATTCAACTCTGCCTTGTTGTCATAATGTTCCTCTTTGGCGAAAATATTATCTGGAATCCCCTTGCGTTCAACATCTGGCTTGTCCGACCCATTCTTGCTTGGTTGGTCTTCTCCATTTTGGAAGTTTTCTAAGGTAGGCTCCTCCATGTCATTCACAACAGCGGCAATTTGATTCTGATCATTGTCTAAAATCATTTGATCTTCATTTGACACTCTGCGCGCTTCCATACGGACCCTCTTGTGGTTAGATTTTTCCTTCTGTGCTCTTGCACGGCTTTGATGTCGTGCCATCATGCAATGTTGTTTCTGTTTTTTTTGTCCTTCCCTTACATAACAAACATAAGTATATTCTGCCATTGGAAGTACCTCTTTGAATAAAGTCTGCGCTCAAAAATCAAAATCAAAAGTTTCTTTTCAATTTGTATTTTACATTTTTTTTGTTTCTTATCTTATGTTACAAAAACCACCATCCCACACTCACATCTGAAGTCTAAGTCCATCCCACTAGTCCTTTGATACAACAGATTTCTTCTTTCCAACCATTGCTCACCACGAATTGCTTGGTTTCAGCACAATTAACTTGAAGAAAGGTCATTTTTGAAGGTTAGTGTGGATTTCTGGATTTCCACCTTTTGTTTGTTAATTATTTAACCGTCCAATCAAAATTGAAAAATGGTGAGGCTTTTCAGCCAAAGATCTCTTAAACAGAGAAGATGTTCCCTTGTCATTGTCTCCCCAACTTGAACCCAATGTCAAACTTGTTCCACATCCCTCCCTCCCTCTGCTCCTGTTTGATTGTTCCCACCACTCTTCTTGTTTGACCTCCCTCTTGAGCTGATCATCTGCATTCCTTCTGATTGCCAGTGAGAAGTGCCCTTCCTTCCCAGCTCCAGCCTCTCACAACTCTCTTCTCTTCACCACATAGGTTCTGACCTCCAATCAAAATCAAAAAAAATTCAGTGTAAGCTCTTTCTTGCTCATTCTCTCCACAGTATCTGGATTTCTTGTGCTTTAATGAACTCTATCAGCTATCCTTCTAATCCATTGTCCTCTGGAATATATTGCTCTTCCCCTTTTCAAGAGAACTGTGATTCTTCATCCTCATTCCCATCCACTGTTATCTTTGTTCCGATCCTTCCCACCATGATGGACTTGAGCAACATCATCCAAGGTGATTGTGTTGATGGCAACATTCACTTTGAAGGGCTCAACAATCAACAGCTACATCAAGATGGTATCAATCATGATTCCAATGGCATGGAAAATGCCAATGCCAACAATCTCTTTGGCTTCCAGGAAGAAAGAGATGTTGATATGCATGAATAGGCTGGTTCTAACAAAGGAGATGGTATTGATTAAGTCTGTTCCAACCTTCAATATATCAAAGTTGCAGCTCAATCCTGACCACTTAAAGATTGCTCTTTTAACCAGCAAGGTATTTGAATATCATTGGTCGCTAGTCTCTTCTTGAGCTGAATATTTCTCTCTCATGATGCTGCAGTCCTTCATGGGTCAACTGATGCTGCTGTTTATTTCAAATTCATTTGTTTAGTGCTCTGCTGAAACCAGACAAACCAATACAATCTTTGCAAACACAGCATTTCATCAATGTGGTCTTAGTTTGAAGCTGCCTGGACAGGCTACCCATGCCTTTGACAATTGATTTAAAGTAAGAGTTCTCTTTCTCAATAGTGTATATGTATATCTTTCTTCCTTGGAAGCCCTAATCTGTCTGCTGACAACCAGATTTCCAGGACTTTGTGCAAACCTGCGCACTCATGATATTATTGAATCCAACTCTTGAAGCATATTCTAATAATCCTCATAAGAATGGGGCCCTCCTGAAAACACTTTACTACTATCTCACCCTTGTGAGTTTTTCTTTATGTATGTCTTGATACCATTTTGGTTTCCAATTCACTCCCCTCTTTATCCAATTCAGGAAGCAATTGAAAAACAGTCAGATGACTGGAAGCAATGTACATATCTGCGCTAACGCTACGCGCACAGGGTTCAAATCTTTTTTTAGCTTTTAGCGTAGCATTAGCGCAATTCCATGGATCTGCGCTAACGCTACGCGCACATGGCGCAAGAGTGCGCCCACTACGCTGCGCTTCAGGGCTTGTAGCGTCAAAAATGGCCTTTTTTGCCACTAAAAGCGCTGTAGCGTAGCATAACGCAGTGCAGCGCTGATAGCGGCGCGCTAACACTAACCAACATAGGAGGTGTTGTTAGCGCCGCTAAAAATAAGCGTAGCGTAGCGGCGTTAGAGCATCCGCATTAGTGCGGTCATTCGCTAGGCTAAATTAGTCGATGCTAGGATGTAAAAGAGCTGAGGTGAGCCAATTCCCACATCGGTTGAGTGTTGGTGTATGTAGATCATGGACTTGAACACATAAATGCATATTAGTTATGTATTTAGACCAAGCTGTAGCAGGGATGATGAAATTTGAATATTCAATTCAAGTTTAGCGCTGTCGTTAAGTGGTGCCAAAGTTGACGACACTTAATGACAACTACAAATTGTTTTAGCAATAGCTTCAGGTTTGACCTCTCTGGTGTGGGAGGTTTGTCGCTAAAATAGCTTAAAACAGGGTTTTAACCCGACCGATGTGGATGCTCTTAGCTGCGCGCTAACACTACCAAAAAAATTGCCTCCTCTGGCGCCGCTATGCTAACACCAACTGGCGGTTTAGCATAGTTTATTGTAGCGGACCACTGTTGCTGGAAGGACAATCACCTTCCACCTTTGCACTCCCAAGAGAATGCAGAGTGCCTCAAGGCATATTGCAACGCTGTGGGTGAGCTCTTGAAGCATCAATGCAGTAAACTTTGCATGCTAGTAAGTCAGTTGGACATGATAAGTTACTCTAAACCGCAGCTCATCCCACATCCTCCCTCTATCAGCTTCTTACCAACATTTTATTGACCAAGAGGATTCTTGTCAATGGACCAGTCCCAAATCGCCACAAGATGATTGTGTCTGTAAGTGGTTATTGTCTCAGTTTTTCATTAAGATCAGCTATCATTCAATGAAAGCCTCCTTTTTTTTATACAGATTTATCAGGAGCTCCCTCTTAAAGCCGAGAAGATGAACACAACTCAGATCAGAGATCAGGTAAATCATAATTGGTCCATGCACATTTGTATGAGCTGTGCTTGTCTTGTCATGGTACACTATTATGTCCACAAGGCCAAGAAGACTTGTCAATGGGTGGAGATCAATGAGCGCCTTGGGGTTTCAAGGAAATCATTGGCCAAATTTCAAAAGATGTGAGGATTCAAAACTTTCTAAACTCTCCTTCCACGTTGTTGACTCAAGAATGCTTCTCATTTCAGTCATGTGCAATTAGTCTTGGATAAAGACTACATGCTTGTCTCTCAAAAAGGCTTTGACGGAGATCCCAAGTGAAGAATTTACAGCCCCCACACTTGAGGAGTGCCATAACTTAATGCCTCCGCCACCATCAAGTGCTGATTGAACCTTTTCTGCAAGGTTGGCAATTCCATCATGCCTGCATGTTTAGTATTGGAATTTCTCTTGTTTTGCAAAAAAAGCGCTTTGGTTATCATTCTCCGAAGCATGTTTCTCTTTTTCCTTGTCCAAGGACATGTGCTGCAATTTTTTCTCTTTTCACTGTTGGTTCATTACTTTGTGTAACCTCTCATTCTTTTTCTATGTTATGATTTATGCAATTTGACCGCAAGGTCAATCTCCTGGCAAGAATTTTCTGTTGGCGTTTTGAGCCCACTTCTGTCGGCCCTCTGAGGGATATCATAGTGGCACTCCGCAATGATTTGCATTGATTGTATGTCATCACCTCCGTTGGCTCATTGAGAGATCACATGCGTTGGCGGTATGTCATCACCTCCATTGGTTCACTGAGAGATCACATGCGTTGGGGGTATGTCATCACCTCCGTCAGCCCAATGAAGTCCATTGCAGCGGCCTACCGCAATGAATTGCATTGGACTGCAGTTGACCTCGGCAACGGCGGCTCTACAATGGTAGAACATCCCAGGTCTTATGTAGGCTCAGCATAGGTCTTACGTTGTGCGATGCTGTCGGCTCCGTGATAAACTTCTGACATGATTATTACGCAAGAAGCCGGTGTCAGTGTTCAGGAAGAATTTTATCAAAGGCTTGATGCAATTATTTCTCTCTTTGGGCAACAGGCAACTGCTGATGCAAGAACCCTGTCCCAGCAGTGGCCTACTGCAACCATTGTGTAGGGCTTGCAGCGGGGTTGCACAGACCACAGAAGGGTGATGCAATGCTCGCGTTGGAAGTAATGCCGACATTGGCTGCTGAGGCTTCCGGCACTGAGACGCACCAACCAATTTGGGGGGGGGTCAGAGGGGTTGGCCCAACGTAAAACTTTATGCAAGGCTTATGTTGGAAGAAGTCTGTGGTGTAAGAAGCTCAGGAAGACCCCAGAAAGCTAAGTGAGAATGTGAAACCCCTCCACACTAGAGGTTTCACAATAAACATTATGTAATCATCTAGACTATTTAATCCGACTCTCCCTGTACCCTCCTAGCTTAGTAGAGACTTTGACTAAAATCATTCTTTACTGAGCTAGGTAAGCTTCTCTTATTGTTTCTTTGTTCCTTCCCTTTTCCATCCTTGTTCTTCATCATCCTTGTATATAGTAGAGACTTTGAATAAAATCATTCTTTACTGAGCTAGTTTCCTGAGAAATACGTCATCCGTGTTGGGTTCTAGAAGTCTCTGCAGGGTCTTTGACCTTGTCCCTCCACGTCTCCTATGTACGGCTCAGTGAAGAGGATTCCACCTCTTACAGACAATGATGGGACACAACAGAAAGAAAGGACTGAAGAATGAATCACCTAAGAAACTCAGGAAGACTGCAGAGAGCTAAATGAGAATGATGGGACACAACAGCAAGCAAAGAATGAAGAATGAATCCCCTATGGGAGGTGAGAAAGATGAGACCAATGAATGGGTGAGTGAATTTCATAGCAAGAGACAAGGACTAGAGACCAGAAGGAAAAGAAAGAAAGAAGAAGCAGACCTAAGAAACTCAGGAAGACCGCAGATAGCCAAGTGAGAATGATGGGACACACCAGCAAGTGAGGACTGAAGAATGAATCACCTATGGGAGGTGACAAAAGATGAGACCAATGAATGGGTGAGGAGAGGAAACAAGGGACAATCATGGGAACTCTAAATACAACATGGCAAACCCTAACCCTAAGCTAACTATGATGACAAACATAGGAGAAAGAAAAAGAAAAGAAACCCGGTTGTATGTCCACCTCTCCAAACCCTAACCATGATCAGTGACATCCTGTGGCAGTGTGGCCTGATGGTTGCTGGAGTCCAACTGTGAGAGAAAGAAAAGTGTGACATGTCAGGGAACTCTATGTGATAGTCTTGTACCTAGTCTAGTCTGCGCGCTCTGTGTTCTGTTTTCTTCTTTTTCTCTCATCCTGTTTTCCTCCTTATCATTCTACCCTCAGGTTTGACCTAACTGCTCCCGCCCCTGATTCTACCCTTCCTGATACCCCACACACCCTATGGTTTCTAAAGGTGACTATCTCTGTCTTTTCTTTTCTTTCTCATTGATGTTCTCCACTTCTTATTCTTCCTATGAAATAAACTTCTCATCCTGTTTTTCTCCTTATCATTCTACCCTCAGGTTTGACCTAACTGCTCCCGCCCCTGATTCTACCCTCGCTGACACCCCACACACCATATGGTGTCTCAAGTCATTTTGCTCTTCTCACAGCTGGAGTCCAACAATTGCCAGTTGGATGTTAGTCTGGGTGGGCGTGCAGTTATGTTGTGCTGCCTTTGTGTGTGACTTGAGAACGCTGTGAGTGAACCGGCCACAAAAGGCTGGTGTGGTACCAGAAGTTTTGGATTTTGGTCAAGCAAGCTACGCGGACATGAGCTCTGACGTCTGCTTGTTCCATACCTCCTCAACAGGTTGACATCACCTGATCAGTGATCATTTTTGCTTCCTGGTGAATTAATAGGCATTTGGCCAACTTGGAAGACAATGGATAGAAGAAAAGAAGGCAACACTACAAACATTTGTAATTTCACCTAAAGAAAAAACTACTGTTTGGGTTAAGCAAAATGTTAACTTTTTTCAACAAAATGGCTCAGTAATAAAAATGGAGCAAAACTGAGCATGCTCAGCAAAATCCCCCAAAGTTGCCATAATGAATAAAAATCATTTCTGCTCAGTTTCTAAAAAAAAAAAAAATTGCTGAGCATGCTCAGTAAAGCTTATTTTTCACTTCTGACCATTTTCTGTAAAATTGGGTATATGTTTTGCCCATCCCAATTTTACATTTTCTTTCTGGGCAGAGTTGCAAATGTTTGTAGTGCAAGGACATGGAAGGACACGGGTAAAATAATCCAGAAAGGAGCAAAAATCTCAACAGTGGGTTGTCTAGGAGATTATAGATCATGCAATCCAAGGCATACGTAGTAGACCGCCGGTTTATCTCGGAGACGTGAAAGTTTTTTGGAGATATTCAGGTATGGGCACCTGTCCGCTGTAGCCATTGCCTGTGATCAGCCTTGCCAGTAGCCGTCGCTCATATCTGAAAAGGAAAATGGAGCGTGGCGTAGATGGCGTAGATGGCGGAGAAAACCGGTCAGCTATGTTCTTAGCGTCTGATCTAACTTGCTCATCAGAGAGGTGGAACGCATGGAAGAGTAATGCTAGGGCGGCTACTCTAGTATATGGAGAAAGCTCTTGTAGTCGCGGTTCTGAGGAAAAAATTTGTTCGATAACCGGTAGCTTCTCCCGCGTAGTAGGGAAATCTTGGTTTGAAATTGCCACACTGAGTTCACACAGCCTTGGTTCCTTCAAGAGTATTGTGACCAAGTTGTCGCATGAACCTAAGTCATAAGTGGATGCAAGTTGACAAAAGCAATCAGAAGTTAACTACGCGATTGACTGCTTTTTTTTTTTTTTGTTGCGCGTTTTGTTCATGTCAAGCTCACGCAAATCGTTGCTGAGACCTTCCTGTGGTCGGTGCATCTCTAGATTCAGATCCATAATTTGTGAGTGGGATTGATCACAGCCCAGATATAAAGCCTGCCAAGTTTCTATGTAAAACACTCACCCCGATTCCAAATTAGCGACAAGACGCGATTCCGAAATATCGCGTGGCGCAAGTGCCATACGGTACGCTCACAGGAGTCCACAGCGCGGGAAATTACTTGATTTTCCTCATCTTTCTGCTGAGTCTTGAGCAAGAGAGTATAAAAGCCATAGATGATTGCCTCGAGCTGTTCCCCAGGCGGTTCCTTCTCCACGATCTTGACCAGTTCATCGCACCATAACTTCAGAAGCTTCAGCGATGTGAATTCTTGGCCCACAAGATACTTGATCGACTGTCGTAGAAGTGTTAGTTGGTCCACTGATCCGGACCGCAGCTTCCGGTACTCAGCCTGAAAATACTTGAGTGGTTTTTTGTGGTCTGAATCACTAATATTCACTATGAGGGGCGGCCAAACTCAAACAAGATCAGTACTTTTATTGGGTGGCAAAGACCTGTAGCGCTTGTGCGGTACATGTGTTAAGGGTAGATTGGAAGCCCGTTGAACGAGCTAAAAAAAAAAAAACCTAGTTCTTTTGGTTTTCCTACTGAGCTGCCAGGTGAGCTGCGACAGTTCCAGGAACGTGCAAGTCTTGAGTGATATTGCTCAGCATTTTCAAGGAAACCATCTGCAACTTGATATGGAAGCCAAATTTCTGAACGTGGAACCGGGACTTGGAGGTTTGCGGTGACATAAAGGGTGAGGTGACTGATCGAGAGTAAAACAGATGAATAATGATGAGGCCACATTATTGATGTAGTGGTCTGTCAGCCGGGATGCGGGAGGGGATGCGGCAAGAACCAACTACTATTTATGTGGACGAGCGTTCATGAGCCGAGGAGTGGGCCCTTGTGGGACCGCTTCAGCTTGGGGAACTCAGTCGAAACTTGTCCGACGCTTGTTCATCTGAAACCAGAATTGGGATCAGGGAATTTCAATATAAGTATGATCCAAAATCCTTGTCTCATACAGGGCCCACAAGTGCGCCGTCCCGTCCGGTGCCGTCCTCTATGTGGCACAATGCAAGAAGGCCAAGCTAATAATGATGCCGCTAATGAGGAGGAGGAGGAGAAACAAGAGAGTGATGGTGATAGCGACAATTCCTTAGGCTGAAGACCAAGCACTTCCCACGGAAGTGCGCGAGCCAAGAAGGCATTAATGCAACCATACAAATATGTATGAGTGCTGACGTTCGGTGCACTGCTGCTGAGTGGAGTGCTATTAATTGTGTGACGCGTCGCGTAGCTGTGGGCTGTATGCGCGAGCGCAAGTAGTTACTCACAGTTGTTTCCGGCTGAGTTTTTTTCTCAAACATAAAATATTTCAATTCGAACCACACGGAACACCCACGCTGTCAATACTTGCGAGTCCAATGGCCCAGACACACTTCCTTGCGCTTCCGAACAAGGACCTGATCAGCTCCTTCTCCTTCAACTACTACGGCACTCGGCTGGCCGTCTCCTCGCTCGACCACCACATCTACATCCTTTCCTCGGATCCGGAGAGCGGCAAATGGCCGGAGGACCATTCCCAGGAACCACTCACCAGCCAACCCAATCCCGAGCCTTCGCCGGGTCCACACCCCATACACAATAGGAAAAATCCCTCCATCCAGGCTTGGACGGCCCACGAAGGTCCCGTCATTAAAGTCATCTGGTCCGACCCTATCCATGGCGAAATCCTCGCTTCCGCTGGTACTGATGGAACGGTCAGAATCTGGGAAGAAGGTATGCTTTCCTCTTTGACACTTTTTTCTTCTTCACTGGGAACGCGAACTGATCCTGTATACATTTTCATGCATGCGTGTTGTGCGTGTGTAGATACTAGGAGAATCGATTACCCTTCCGGGAATGAGACAACAGGAAACAAATCTAACCCAGCGGGGAAACAGAGCGCGGCCCTTTCTCCTGGTGGGTGGTACCAACAAACGATTTTAGCGGACTCGAATCGCACGATCCGGGACATTGGCTTCAGCCCGTCTGAAACGAGCCTACGACTGGCGTCCATATCGAGTGACCACCACCTGCGGATATACGAATGTTTAGAGACCAACTCGTTCTCGAGCGATAATTGGAACCTGATCATCAACATCGACATGTCTGTCCTGCCCAGCTACCCCACCACCACCTCCGACCATCTGAACCCCAACCTGGCGCCGAATAATACTGGGCCCAGCAGCAGTGCTGTCACCGGCGGCACCACCACCACCACCACCACCACCACCACCACAGGGTTCCAGCAGCATTCTCATTCCCCATTCACATCTGTCCGTGGTTTCGACCCGAGTGCCAGTCTTAATACCGTGAAGAACAACAACAATCCCTCAACCGCTGGCACCAACTTCAACTTGATCAATCCGCTGTCCGGCCTCCGATCATCCACCATCACCCCGACCCATCCGGCATCATCATCGGCTTTCAACCCACCCGCGACATCCTCCGAACGGAGCAATCTTGAGTCGTTCGGAGGCTGGTCGTTAAGCTGGTGTCCCGAAAGTTACTGGGGCAATATCTTGGCTGCCTCTGCTGGATCATCGGGCCTCATCAGATTATTCAAGTTTACTAGTCATGCTCAGTGGGAAAATTTTGGTATCCTCAATCCGCTTAACTTTTCTAATCCCAACTCGGCAATCCACGACCCTACTCTTCCGCCATCATCGCACTTAAACCATACGAATCATTCTATCCGACATGCCCCAACAGCTAACGCAAGCTCAACAATAGCGGCCGCCGCAACGAACACGAACACAACAGCTACCAACTCGACAGCAGCAGCAGGAACGACTCCAGCAGCTGCCGCAGGATCATCCTCATCCTCCTCCTCATCCGCTGCCCACATCTCGCCCGTTTCCAGCCTAGCCTGGGCGCCTCCATGCGGGAGAGACTACCATCTGATTGCTGCAGGCCACCGGGATGGGCGAGCTCGGATCTGGAAACTGGTGGTGCCGAACGACGCGGCATCGGACTGGAAGCTGGAGCTCAACACGGAACTCGAAGACCACGTCTCCCTATCCTCCTCCTCCTCCACTACTCCTCATCCTACGAATCATCACCCCATCCCGCCCGCAAGTAAAAGCCATGATGGACCCGCCCCGGCCGCTGGCGGCGGCGTGGGTAAATGCGAATGGAATATCTCCGGCACCGTGCTCAGCACCAGCGGCTCGGATGGAAAAATCCGCATCTGGAAAAGTCAGTTTTCTTCCTTCCTTCTTGGTACATATATCTCCCTCATCTTCCCTACCACGCATTCTAATGCACTCCATTTTCTCTCCTCGACCCGGGTGGTATGATGTTGTTTTGGTTTTATACTATTCTATCCAGTGGGATACACGTCCAGATGGGTCAACACCGCGGAGATCAACTGTGTGGATCACTCCAACTCGAACGACCCGCACTCGGACACCGGTCACGATACCCCAGGCCACCTTCAACCCACTCCCAATACTGGCGAAGCTATCATCGTCGGATAACTAAAATCCTCTTCTCTTTTTCCCCCTGTTTTCCCTCATCTGTTCTTTTTAATAGGCTTTGTTTCTTGATCTCATTCATTCGGCTTCCAATTGATGTACACACACACACACAAAAAAAAAAAGAATATGTAGTTGTTTTATCTCTTCCCAAAGTAGATTAAGTCACTCACACCTCTCCTCCACAAGCAAGGACTTGATAGGCAGGCTGGATGCTCTGATACGCGCTGCTTTTCAGAAAGAAAGAAAAAAAACTTATCTTGTTGAACTCTCAAAATCAGTTTTTGTCAAGACAACCCATGACTTTACATTGTTGACATACGTTGCAAATTACCTGACTTTCTTCTCGGAGGTGGGAGCGAGAGGGAGCATCTGACAATAATTTGATACATCTTTCATTTCTTCTTTTTCTTCAAGGCCAGTGTACAATCATGATTCATTCAATTAAAATATGACATGCAAAAGGGAAACATCAACACTTTTGCAGACAAAAACAAAACAAGACCATCATGATATGAGATTCAGTCCATGCTTGATCTTGCAGAGCGATACATTCATCAGTTTTTCTTTTAATAAGATTTTTTTGTTTTTTAGATTTTTTTTTTGTTTTGCTTGACTTGTCCAAGTGGAACGTGCCATGTCGATTTTTGATTGAGATTTTTTTCGTTGATTTTTGGATGAGAATGACTGGTTTGTCTTGATAAATCAATTAGCAACCGAGTTATATGTGACTGAGAGGGGATTAAAACGAAGATACACTAAAAAAGAAAAGGCCCTTCTTGATGACCGGGTGTACTACATGCTGATTGCACACACCCGACGAAAGAAGTATCAAATGGGACAGGCAAGTCAGCTCATATCCAACGATTCACACCGGCGGTATGGACTTGGCGACGATCGGGGGATTTCGAATGCTTTCAATGAGAGTCGCATCTTTCATAGCTTCATCCGTAAGCTTGAACGATTGTCTGCGTTGCTTCATCTCCTTTTCAGTCAAGCCGACCACCTGATCTTCCCGAGGTTGGGAACGATAAAGCTCCGCCTGCGCCTCTGGTGTCGTGTAATCTTTCTCAATCGCATCATTCAACGTCGTACTCATAGATCTCAATACCTTGAGTCCGGTGTAGCTGTTGCTCGGCGTGCCTCGATACACATGCTGAGCACCAGGGGGTAAGGCGATGTTGCTTGATAATGTCATATCAGTCGCCGCCATCGTAGAGAGTTTGCACCTCATGGCCAAGATCTCCTTCTCAGATAGACAAGTCGCATGGTCTCCGGTAGGCACACGACCTGAAAGATGACCCGTGGCTTGATTTTCGGGAAGCTACATGTTGAACAAGAAATTAGTATTACTCGATTTGACAAAAAAAAAACAATTACTTACAGTATTATCAACCATCGCCGAATCGCTTAATGCTTGAGCCATCACCACTTTTGATGAGAGTTCGGGTGGAGTTGCGTTGCGTCGTAGAATCCTTTGTTCAGGCGTAACGTCCGAATCTTGGGCGGGCAACTCAGTAAATCCACTCAAGTGTCTAGTGATTTGATCCATGGTTAGATTGCTAGTGGGCTCTGTGTAGCTTCCCGCTTGGTGTGAGTTATCGACAGTTGGTGGATGAGCAATCGATTCTTCGGTAGTGGTGTCGCGAGTTGCCAGCTCAGACAGACTTTGAGCCATCGAGGGTATCTCTTGCCCACCGATTTCCATCGTAGGTGTATTTGATTGGCCGTCCAACGATGCCTCCGCTCTTTGGTAAGCCTCGTACGACATTTCCACCATGGGGAAATTCGGAATGGCACCCCGATGTGAGAACACCGAATTGACGTCTGCATGATGGGACACCATCGGACGAAGAATTTTTTCGACTGAAGTGCCGTCTCCGCGAGTAGAGAATGATAAGCTTCGGGCCATGGTTTCAAATTCTGCAGGGCCGTCCCCCTCATCCTCATCAAACACATTGGGCAAATTGACCGAATTGATGTTGCGACGTTGAGACTCCGCTACAGGTGGACGTTGGATGTTTTCGGGGAGGGTACTATCCGCCTTCGATACGTCCGTCAAATAATCAGCCATAGATTGACGTCTCTTAGACTTCGATCGATGGGCCTCTTCGGCTGGGGGACTTGCCAACGGCGATCCAGGTCCAGATAGCGGATTTTGAAGTTGCGTCAAGACAGAGCCAGTTTTGATCCCAGTCAAGTCACGGATTGAGGCTTTGAATCGATCTCTGGCATTGCCATGGGTCTCAATTAATTTGTGCGAGTAACTCGGAATGGATTTGACGGATTGGCTTCCACGTGACTTGGAGTAAGATCTGTTTACTGGAAGATCGCTGGATGCCCTCGGCTGAGTAGTAAACCAGGTCTTGAAGAAAGAATCAACGTAGTTCTGAACGGTTATTTCGATTTTTTGGTGCAGCTGATTCTTGACCTCCAGCCACAATGCATCGGGGACTTGCGTTTCAGTGGCGCCGGATAGTTTGATGTTCGACGTCGACACTTTGACACAAGAGCCTCCGTAATGCGGTAATGACAGTAACATGCTAGGAAGCTTGTTATCTTGAGGTACAAACTCCATGCTCAAATTCAACTTAGTATCGATCTTCACAGTGTGTTGGTGGGTAGAGCCAGAGGTGCCGTCCTTAGAGTGAACTGAACAAGGATCCTTTAGACCAAGCTGTAAATCTTTCAACTCTAATCGAGTGCTATTTTGTACACTGCAGTTAGATGGGAATAGGCGACAATGGGTGCTGAGACTGATTTCGAAAGGTAGAGCATCCACGACGCATAATGTCAAATCGCTGAGAGTGAGCTCAAACCCCTTATTCTGTGTAATTATGTCCCCCACAGGAATCTCAATAAACTCGGAAGCTAGTAGTTTCAAGCACTCCAGACCGCCTTCCAGTCCTGTCCCCACAATGCCTGCACGTGGAGAACCCAAAATACCCTTCCAGACTCGCAGAAGATCACGAGAGAAGCGAGCAAAGGTGCTGTTACCCATTATCCCAGAGGTAACATTGTCAAAGCATCGCTTGAAGTGCTCGAACGCGTTCCTGTGCACCGGATCTGCTCTGAATACTGTAAGCCATTTTTCAATCACGATATCGAACCTTGCAGATGATTCGGTTGGTGAATAAACGTATCCGAACGGATGGGTCGTATAATCAGTTGGTGGGACGATCGGAAAAGATAACGGTTGATTCAACGCGTGGGATATCTCGGTGGCCAACTTCGTCAGCAAATCATCTACAATCGCAAGCCACGATATGAAGTATTTCACAAGCGGTCCGATGGAGCATCCGGTAAGTTGTTCAACAGCTGCAAACAGCAAACTGAGACAAGTAGTGATATTGGCGGTGGCAGGATCAACGTGGGAGCGTTGGGCTTCGGAAAAGGCTTTAGACAACGAATTCCATAAGCCATCCCGCAACTGTTCAGACGACAGGACCAGCTTGCAAAAGGTTTCGACGACGTTCAGAAATGCAGATTGATAGACCGGAGAGGTGGTAAACTTGTCGACAAGGATTTGCCAAATACTGGTGAAAGATAAATCCTGTATGCCAGTCAAGTTTGTTGTTGCAGGTCCTCGAAACCTGCTGTAGACGCCATCAAATCTGCCCATTTGAAAATTGATCATGATTAGCAACTAGTCGAAATTCAGCTTGAAGGAATGCATCCTTACATTGATATCAACTCAGGTTCCAAAATTAGCAGCCCTCCAATTTTCTGGATTTGCACGGCAATCTCATGCATATAAACGCTAGTGTATGCGGCTTGTAGAGTCGGTACGCCTTCCAGCACTTTCTTTACGAGCCCTGGCGATTGGATGAGTCAAATTGTTAATTAAATTTGATCTTTTTGTTTTGAGAATGGAAATTATAAGAACATAGAAGTCAGACTCTCTTACCAGTAATTTCCTCCAAAACTTGGTTAAAACCGCCTTGTAGAACGAAGACAATCAGATTTTCAACAGCTTTCCCGCCGCCATCTCTTCCCAAAAGCGAGTTCAAGCTAACAAGTAGCATTCGAGTATCGTGATTGGCAAGCCTCTTGGCATCTCGGATATCGATATCTTCTTCAAAAATTTCGCCCCTATGACTGGCATCTCTCGTGACGGTAGCCGCAGAGGGCTCTCGAACTATGCTAGAGTATCTTCTACCATGCCAAGCGGAATTCTTGCCCGCGCCCTTGTGTGCATCGGAATGCACAGAAGCGTGTGCAGTTTGAGTAAAGCGACGAGCACCAACCCGAAGACTCTTACTTCTGTCGCGTGAAGCAATCAAGTTGGCCGGAGCAGTGGCTGTCGACATAGCTCGAGTTTTGAGTGGAATTTGGCGAGTCTCCTCTCCAGGAAGAATGAGGTCGTAAGGATGACGTGCATTGGATGCATCTTCTTTCTGGTCAGTTAACCTGGGCCTGCTACCCAACGTAAGCTTAGGTATACTAGCCTGGGTGGTAGGCAATCCATGGAGATGATGAACGTGGGCGTTAGGAGCATTAGAGCTATATTGGCTCTGAGAACTCATACTTCCTCGTCGAGAGTGAGCCGACTGAGTGGAGTTGGCACTCGAGGTAGTCTTCTCAATTGAATGGCCAGCGATTTCGGAACGAAGAAGGGTTTCTGGAAAGAAGGAAAGAAGAAATTCAATCATGAAACTTGAACGCACGAAACTCGACAACAGTAGTTCGTAAGGAGTGATAGAGGTGGCGAAGTACAAGAGGAGAGGGTGGCGAAAGGATAGAGGAGGTGAGGAAAGGCTCACCTGAGGGAGAAGTGAGTTGGGTGAGTGGTTTAAGCTTTTCAGAGGCAAAGCTGGAGCCTGAAGGCTTAGGGCGAGGAAAGCCAGCGGCTGGGGCGGCAGAGTGTGTGGAAGGAGCCATATGGTGTGGATGTGTGGTTTTCCTCTAGAACGTGGGTGGGTAATCGACGGGAGGCTAGTATCAAATTGGCGAATACGACAATCGACCTGCTTCAAGTCATCAAATAGAATAAAAGTAAATATTTAATATCTTGATATGCTTACCCGAGAGAGGGATGGTCAACAAGAAGATGGGGAAGATATTTATAGTGCTGTCAAGACCCCGGGGGAGGGAGGCAGAAATCAGCTACCTGCAACCAACTAACTGCACGAGCGTAAAAGGTGGGGTATCTGCTCCCCCCCGACGCCCGTACAAGGTAAAGGAGCAGGCCATAGCACAAGTAGTCAGCAAGACGGACAAAGTCAAGCAAGGAATCAGGACAGGGGCAGGGACAAACAAGCATGTGAGGTGAATGCTCGGTGAAACTGACTGGAACGAGACAGACCCCATGCAAATGAGCATTTTAAAAACGGGAATACGCAGTCAAGATAATCACAAGGCCCAATTTAACTGCGATCATGATTGTTACAAACCTTCCTTCGAGTACAACCCACCAAATAGAATTGTATCTACTGCCGCTCAGAATGACTATTTACCCTGTTGCTTTTTCCAGCGAGATGTACGACTTGTGCGGTAGTGCACTGAGTGCTGCTGGTACGATTGGCAGTTGGTTATTGGGGTTGGAGTGATGGACAGGAATCAGTCGGGTGAATGGGATGATAACATTTCTTACGCCTCAAGGCAAAATGAAAAAAGAAGAATTCGAGGTGACGTCATCGATCCAAAAGAATCACCCCAAGCGAACTGTATTTATAAGCATCGGATAAACTCATCCCAGCTGAAAAAAAAAAAACGATTGGGGTCCGCTGTTGTAACCCCAGAGGGTTACGCATTCGAGACTCGCCGCAGTCCCCATATATACCCTCTTCCATGCAGGCCCGGAGGAGGACCATTGTAATTACTATGGATCAACAGAAAACTGTCCGGAAATCAACTCCTGAATGTCCAGATGTTGATTTCATTTGTCCTCTTTTTGAACCAATCTGTCCTCATGTTTCCTCATCTGTCCGGTGATTGAATAATTCTGTCCTCTTTTCAACTTAGTCATGTCCTCTTGTTGAAAAATTGTAGTCCTCTGATTGAATAAAACTGTCCTCCTCTTAACTTGAAACTGTCCTAATTTAAAATCCTCCGGACATTGCTTTCTTGCATCTCAAATCTCTTGCGCGCAGCAACTCGTTAGGTTGTAACACATTCACTGTTTATTCTTGATGGCAGTGGGAATGATCAATCAAAAGCAAAAGATATGTGGGGTGTACTTACTTGACCAAGTTGAGACAAAGAAACCCAAGTGCAAGTGCGCCTCCGCAAGCGAGTTGTCCGTTGACCAATACACACAGACAGGTTTGAGTCAACGGCTGACCATGTCTAGTATAAAAAAGACTTGTGGTTTCAACTCCCGCTGTCCGGGGGTTAGCCCTGCCTGTCCGGTCATTGACTTGAACTGCCTCATGGACATCCGCAAGTCAACGACCAAACAGTTTTCTGTTGATCCATAGTACCATCTTCTGTCTTCTACACCATGGGGCGGGTTTCTCAAAAACCCGCTTGTCCGCTGGACGCTTTTTGGTAAAAGCGTCTAACAGACGCTTTGAGAGGCTCCGCTGGACGCAACCGTGGTGAAGCGCCCGTTGGACGGTGGGAGCCAGAGCGTCCAGTGGGCGCTTTGTGTTGCAAGCGCCCGTTGGACACTCCATGGAGGCATCCAGTGGGCGCTACCTGACAGAGGCGCCCGTTGGACGCTACCATAAAGCGTCCAGTGGGCGCCTCTGTCAGGTAGCGCCCATTGGACGCTTTCAAAAAGCGTCCAATGGGCGCTTCAATATCAAAGCGCCCACTGGACGCTTCCAGAAAGCGTCCAGTGGACACTTTCTGGGTAGAGCGGCCAGTGGACACGCTGTAGATCTACGCTATAGATCTCACTGGCCAGCGAGCATCCAAACACCCCGGGCATTTTGGTGTTGCTGCGGCCCGCAGTGACATCTGACAAGTCACTGGGAATTGCAAAGTTGCCCGTGCTGCGGACCAGTGACACCGCTGCAACACATGGATACTTCATGCAACAGTACCTTGTCGCGGCCATCACAAACTCCAAGAACGGTTCCTCAAGACATCAAGCCTTGTACCATGCCACCCCAACTCCTTTCCCTCAAGAAACTTTGCATCTGCTCAAAATGTGCTCTCAATACAGTATACAATGAACAGGGACAGCCAATCTCTGGACAGTATCTAGCACCCCGGAATATAGCAATCCATTGCTCAGAAGAAATTTGAAGATCTCGCAAAATTGAAACTTTTAGTGTCAACCAATCAACTACTGCATCCTCACACTCACAAGAATCAGAGCAAAGCCATTACTCCAAAGAAAGTGGCGCATTTGCGGGATTTGACAAAAATGAAAACCATTTCCACATAAGTGAGTTTTCATCACTTTTTTATTTTCATGTTTCACGCTTTATTTTGCTGAATGCTTCTTCTGTGAATTGTACAGCTTTCATTATCTTGTTTATCTCCTGGCTTCACATCTTCTGTAATGTCAGCCGTGAGAACTGTCAGAGAGCAGTCACAATCCTGTACAACATTCTCCAAGAAACGCTCAAATGATCATTGGCCTCAGGGAACCAAACCCTCTCAAGAATGCTGCGGGATCCTTGTACTTTGGTTAAAAAGGAGGCAATCAAGCCACATCTAGTTGAAACAGTATGCTGCAGGCTCTGCTTCCACCTCTACCCCCTCCAGCAACAGCGTCTTCCACCAACATTCTGCCAGTACAACCGTTTTGCAAACTCTGACCCTTGCAATGAAGAGCTCTGGGTTCAAAAATCAACCCACAGTGGCCTGAAGGACCTGGGCCGATTCCCTCTGCCAAGCAAGAAAGACTATCCAGAAAAGTTTGGCGTGCCCCAATGTCTTTTTGTCACTCAACCAATACGGGCTTGGCTTGAATTGCTGTTGAGAAAGCCCAATATTGAAGCTGCTATCAACGCTTGGGCTAGTGAAGTTCTCAATTCACAAGCAGAACTCATGGACGTACAACACGGCAAAACTTTTCAAAAGATCAGCCAGGTCAATACTCCAAGTTTCCTCAAATTGAAGCTTTCTCTATTTGTTGACTGGTTTAATCCACGTGGAAACAAAACTAGCGGCAAAATGAAATATACTGGCGTATTTGCCCTCTTCTGCATGAACCTTCCTCCCACCTTGCAAAACAAGATATTGAACATTGGTCTAGCTGGTATCACTCCTGGGCCCTACTCACCGGATACCAACACCATCAATCACCTCCTGAAGCCACTTGTTGATGAGCTGATCATGCTAGACTCAGGTGTCATAATCAAGACACATCAACCTCCTGAAGGTCGCTTGTTTTGTGTCAGATTAATGGTTTTGCTTGGCGACCTTCTAGCCACAAAAAAAGTTGCCGGATTTGTGTCACCAACAGCAACTAGCTTCTGCTCTTGGTGCCATGCAAAGTTTCAGTCTCTTCAATTGCTTCAACATGCAGAGAGTCAGACAAGGAACAAGACAATCAAAGCAGCAAAAGAGTTCAAAGATGCCCCCTTGGAAAATGCTCATAAAAACATGCTCAAGGAAACTGGTGTTTGCTGGTCCGAACTAAACCGTCTGGCCTATTGGGATCCAAGCCTGCAGACTGCCCTTGGCACAATGCAAAATTGGCTTGAAGGTGTCCTGCAGGCACATTGGAAAACTAGATTTCCAGAGCACAAAAGAACTTGCTGGCGTTTTTTGATCGGTACGGCAAGGTTTTGATCTTGTAAAATCCTCTTTTGGGGTCAAGCTCATCGTTGCTGTGAGCTCCAATGGGTTTGATGACATCTTTATAGCGCTGGGGAAATTGATTCAAAATGGCGAAGTCCTTTTGTGCCTCTCTCAACTGAAAAAAAAAATGAAATCAGTTTTGAAAAACAAGATTGAAAGAGGAAATTGTACAAACCCTCTCTCGGCCCTTTGAAAACTTTTTGTTTTCAGCTTCCTCGGCAACTTTAACTTCTTGTTTTTGTTCTTTGTTGTATTTTGTAAGGAGAACATAGTGAACATAGTGGTTGTAGGCCTGTATCACAAGCGCCGAGTCCATTGCTAAAACAGGGTTGACATTCATGTAGTCATAAGCGCAAGACAAGACTTGTTCTTGAAAAGTGGTGATTGCGGCAATACGGTGAGAAGCATTGTATAGAGACTCTGAATCCTCCTCCAGATTGAGGCACCAAACTTGCAAGCCAAGACGAGCCATAAGGCCTTGGGAATAACGGACGTTGTTTGAGCCAACAATGCAACGTTACAATACGCTACAATATCTGGGCCATTTCCGGCAACGTACAGAAAAGCGTTACTAAGTAGCGTTGTTACGTTACTTGCAAAAATTTTTTGATTTTCCCCCAGGGAAACGTAAAGAGCCCACGTTTCTGACCGTTATCTTGCGTTTCCCAGTCGCTACTATACGTTTCCACGTTACTGGTACGTTACATAGTTACTCAAGTTACTCAGCCCATTTGACTGAGGTCTAACTGAGGCAGATCACCGGGGAGAGGCGGGTAGCCCTTAATGTCATGTACCTTCCTCACCCTCCCTCACCCTGCTTGCCCGCCTTCTGAATCTCACCACACAACATCCCCCCCCCCCCTCCTCACTATCCCCACATCTTTTGGCATGCAGTCTCAGAACTCCGAAGATGTGCCACCTGGCAGTGCCAGAAGTGGTCGGATTCCAACTCGAACCTCCAGCCGTCCACCTACCCCATCAAAGAATCCGGATTACGTGACTCCTGCATCTGATTCCTGTCAATTGTTGGTTCCATTACAATCTTAAGCTTCAAACCCTCGGACTCACAAAAAAAAAAAGGCGCAGCGGTTTCATCAAGCATTGTATCCGATTCCAGCCATACTCAAAATGTCCAATCCCAGACTAAGAGGAACCAAAGAAATCAAAAGAGACCTGTCAAAAGAAGAAGACAGCAAACTTCATCCCCAGTTCATCCATCAAGCAATCAATCAGACTCATAGCCTGAAGTATTGGATTCCAAATCCAAGCCCCAAAACAAGTTCAAAGGTCAATCTCGTCTTCGTAATTCATCCAAGTCTCGTGCTGGCAGAACCAATGCCTCTAAATCCCGTCGGGTTCAAGGTCAAAAAGCTTTGCGCTCTCAAGTTGTTAGTATTTCAACCCTTTCCATCATTGAAATATCATTGAAGTCTTTTCTGATGTTTGTATTTTTTCCATTAACCATATTACACATAGAATGCCCAGAACAAAAGTACAGCCGCTTCCAGTGCTAATGAAGATGGCCAGCCCAAACAATTTGACTTTTCTCAGCAGTCCAAATCCGATTCTCCAAAGACTAGACAAAACAGACAATCTGAAGAGGACGGAGACCCGGTGAAAGACTTTTTCCACAAACCCTTTTGGAAGGAGGGCAATGCTGAGGGAACGGCACTCAAATATTGCTGCAAGTGGTGCAGCAAGGTTTATTGGGCTCACGGAAGCAGTCTTGCAAACCTGAAGACCCATTGTGATGGATCAACTCAGATCTCCAAAAACAACGAGGGGTGCTTGAAGCGGGCCTAAGCAATTGCAATTGGCGCCAATCTTCCTCTGACTGTTGCTCAGAATCTAGCAAAAGATGCTATCAATCAACTCGAGAAACAACAGACTTCCATCAGCAAGTTTGTTCAACAATCGAATCCTGAACCAGTTGTTAGTTATCTGGCAGATAAGACAAGAGTTTCCCTGGAAGCGAATCGAAGATCCGTACCTTGTTGCTTCCCTCAATTTCTGTAACTCCTCGGCAAACCCATTCAGCCAAACGTGGTCTGCTAATGAAGCCAAAAGGCTTCATTCTTCTCTTAAAGGCCGAGTTTACAACAATATAAGCAACTCCAAATCGTGATTTACCCTTGTTCACGACGTGTGGACAACCAAGGGAAACCAATTTGCTTTTATTGGTGCTGCAATTACTTATGTAGACAGAGATTGGAACCACCACATGCGCCACCTTGCTTTCAAGATGATACCCTGGAGGCACAAAGGCAAACTTCTAGCACGACCGATTGTAGCTTTACTTAAGAAGAAAGGATGGCACAAAAAATTGTTGGCTCAAACTACCAACTCTGGCTCCAACAACAACACAATGGCAAAAAAAATGGAAGAGCTTTTCCAACTCAGCAATTCATCTTCTAGTTGGGATCCTGCAACAATGTATGTTTGATGCATCTGCCACGATTTTGCATTGATTGTCAATGCCGGACTCGCTGCACTCTTGATTCCTACTTCAGCCCCCTCAAAGACAAAGCAATCTGTTCTTGGATTCTTTCCGGTCCTTGGAAATTTAATTGAGGAAGACGAACCTGACAAAGAATCTGTTAATGCAAATTTGGATGGCTCTGTTGTTACCAAAACTGCTCTTGATTGTGAAGATGACAATGACAATGATTCTCTCAATGCAGATGATGAAGGGAGCGTTGGCAAGGAACCGACTGGCACTGAAAATTATTACAATAGTTGTTCTCTCCAACCAGAAAACTCAAGCCAATTGCCGCAATTAAAGGAGCTTACCACCAAACTCAACAAGGTGATCAAAACAATCACCCAATCTGCCGCCCAACGAAGTAACTTTGATGCCGTAGCCAAAAGACTCAATCTTAAAGTGAAGCCTCTGATTGCAGGGTATGGAATTAGATGGAATGTTAAATACCAGAGCCGAGAGAGGGCCTTGAAGGCCAAGCAAGTGAGTCGTTTTTTCTTAATTAAAACATCTAAACTATCATCCAAGATTAGCAGAAACTAATTGGTGACATTTCACAATTTTTCAACAGGTGATCGATGTTATTCTCAAAAAAGATCAAGAAGAAAATGCTGCTGGTCACAAGAGGGGGAAAAATTGCAATAAGGATTCATCTACAGGGTTATTTGACAATGTCACCTTTTCCCCACGAGATTGGAAGGACCTCAACACACTTAATCAAGAACTGAAGATATACAAGGTGCTCACCAAGAGCATGGAAGGAGACGGTCCGACAGGAGCGCTAGTACTCCCAAAGTATCTGGAACTCAAGGAATTGCTTGAAGAGAAGATCGAGACGGCCCGTCAAACCAAAGCACCTTTATACCCTTTTTACACTGCAATGCTCGAGCGGGTTCAGAAGTATCTGGATATGGCAATGGAATGTGAAAAACTAATCTTAGCAACGATTGTTCACCCTTGCTTCCGCTTGCACATATTTGAACTCGGCTTTGGTGTCAATAGTGTTGAATCAAAGCGATGTCTGGAACTACTCAAATCTCACTTCAAAACCTATCAAGACTTGCGTGAAACTCTTGAAAAAGAAACTAGCAATGAAATCCAGGCAATACCAGATCCATCAGACGAATGCAACACCTCACGTCTCATGAGTTGCCTTGAATCCTGTGTCACCAAGAACTCAACATCTGTAGCTGACAAGATCGGAAAGTACCTGAAAATCAAGCTGAATTCCAAGGAATTCAAGGTTAATGATCTGATGATGCCCCTCAAATGGTGGAAGGCTCATTCCGATACTTTCCCAACTCTCTCTTTGCTTGCCCATGATTACCTTGGATGAGTTGGATTGTCTTGCTCAGTCAAACGGCTCTTTTCGGCTGCAGCTGATGTCTGCACCAGTAACCGAGGAAGATTACTGCCATCTACTATTTCGCAATGTGTGAATAGTATGATGTGGCTGCAAGAAGGCGTGAAACTCCTTGGCAAATTTGAACAAGCTGGTAGGGCATTGGAACAATTGCTTTCCTCAAAATAGATTAGTATGACTATTTTTTCTCAAGTACACAATGAAAAAAAAAATTACATTGTTTGTTTGATGTTTGATGTTAAATAGAATGAAAATAGATACATAGTTGTTGCCGAGTCAATTTTCCTCCCCCTTGTCCCCCTTTCCCCCACCGTTACTGGAGTTACCACCGTTACATACAATACGCTATCGTTACCCAAAAAAAAGCCACGTTACTGGCTTTGGGAAACGTACAATGCACGCGCTACTGGTAGCGTATAAAAAATGGTGAAAAACCGTTACCAATACCCGTTACTTTTAGTTACGGCAATGTAACTGTTGCATTGTTGTTTGAGCCTACGTGGATGACTTGTCGCCCGTATTTGACTGATCCCAATGTCCCTTCTTTGAACAATTGAATCTTGTTGGAACTGATGAGCGCTGGAGACAATGGCGCCTTTTCAGCGTTTTTGACTTGATTATTGGTGGAGAACCACTGGTAGAATTCCTGGAGGTACTGCAATTCTGGTTCTGGGGGTACCTAAGCCTGTGTCAAAAGACCCCACAACATTTTGATGTGGATGTACAAACAATTCTTAGGGATAGTCATATCAGTTTACTGTTTGGCAAAGATTCAAGTGGGGGTGGGTGAAACAGTCCATACATTAGTTGAATTGAACTCTTGAGGAACATCCGCGGTAGTCATCTGCTGGGGGTGACGTTGTGGGGATGGTACCTTGAATATTTCCAACTTCTTCAAATCTTTAACCTATTTGCGCGGCTTGGTATTTCCAAATTCGGGAGGAGCTGAGGTTGCGTGAATTGCTCTCTTGGGAGTTGAAACCAAAGCAGTGGGTGGGGGTCCTGGAATTGATTTGCAGCCGCTAGTTTTTTTGGCTGGCTCTTTTTGTTGGTCAATTTTGGCCTTTCCTTTGGAATTGCTGGCCGTTGCTGATGGGGTCTTGTCTTGGGTTTGGTGGAAGATTGCTTTTTGCGGTCTTGTGGAGCAGGTTGAGAATTTTTTTTTTGATTGGGCTTTAGATTGGCCTACAGAAGCTTTCAAGGAACAAACCTCTTTGGTGAGCATGGCGACCACAGATTCAAAATGTTCTGTATGTTGCTTCACAACTGTGTTGACAATATGTTGCTGCTCAGCAGTGAGGGTAGGATTGGATGACAATGGGTTTTTCCACGGATTCATCTTTTATGATGGCTAGCGTAATGATTTTTTGAGAAGGGTTCAAGAATTCAACCAAGGGGATTGAGGAGTATGGTGGATGGGTTTTTTGGATTCAAACGGCAAAGGGGGTTGTCAGTATTGAGATAGGTGGATTGGATTAATAAATTTAGTGATAATAAAGTGATAAAACTAATGTTTATACACTATAAAAGATGTTAATGATTGTTGAGTGAGTGTTGTTGGTGGTATGGTAGCTTGTAGTGATGGTAAGGTAATATGATAAGATGATATGAAAAATGTGAGTGAATGTGAGTGAATGTGAGTGAATGTAATGAAAATGATGGGTCATGAATGGCCAAGTATTTATAGAGAAGAAAAGGTTGAGCAAAGCAGTGCTGCAGACTTTCCATGAGAAAAGTCTTGTGGCCATCTCTGCTTTTGCAGAGATAAGAAAAGCACATTTAAACTTTTCTTTTCTTGTAATGAATGCATAATTCTTCTTTTGCATTTCTTTTCCTCACAAAGAAATCTTCTGAAAAGTAAGCAGCATTTTCCTCAGCTGATAGCTCAGCAACTGCTGTGGAATAATTCTCAGCAGTTGTTGCAGATGCTGCAACATTGGTACACATCTCAGCACTCAATGCTGAGATGGTAATATTCTCTTCTACAGGGATTATACCTTCAACAGTCATACAGATTTCAAGAGGGAGCTGAGAGCATGCAACTTACATCAGGGAATCAAACAAGGTAAAAAATGGCACGGCTACAGTGGCGGCAATGATGTTGAAAGTTTTTTTTGCTACTGGTGGGAATTCTTGAGTGTGGACACTCCAGAACTTTAGATAGCCCAAATACAGCTCATGTGGCGGATTTGTGGGTCAAGATGGTTCATTTGTATGCATTTGAGGTGTGTCAAATTCAAAATGCCATTGTCGCTGCGGATGCATTGAATTCCAAGTTGAAACCCGCACGATGCAACCAGATGTTGCTGCGGGCCGCAGCAACACCAAAATGCCCAGGGTGAAAGGCATTGTGGTCTTGCTGTTATCACCTGCCACTTCATGGTGGCTGGGGTGAAAGCTGTGGGTTCAAGCCCTGTAGGTTGTGTTTTCCCCGGCTGGAGCCCCCCATCTTTTGACCTGGTTAGTCCAGTTTTGTACCATCCACTGAACGCCTCTTGGACGCTTCTTGGACATTTTTGACTGGCTGTCCAAGTGCTGTCCTGTTAGAGGTCAACCGCGGGACGGTCCCCAGGCCACCAAATTCTGGACAACCAATGGCCGCCCAAAAGTGCGCCCATTAGGACGGTTCACATTGGGCACTATAACCAACTTTAACCTCAATTTTATGACACTTGTCATAAAATTTTCACTTAAAATTTGGCTTCCTCCAAATCTTCCAAAACATCCAGATATAGAGGTGTGAATGTTTTATGAAATTTTATCCATTAACGTGGTTACAAACTGGTTTAAAAGTGTGTAAAATCCCAATGTGAACCGTCTTATTGGTCGTCCGCCGGGACCCATGGTGTACCACCCACTCACCGGTGCCATGCCTCTTTATCTGCAAGGGTCCGCTTGAATAAATTAAACTTCAAAGGTTCTTGGTGAGAGAAAGGGAACCCCAAAGTTTGAACCACCTGATGATCACCAGAACCCCGTCAAAGCTACCACCAAGAACTAAAGAACAAAATGCTGTGACCTGTAAAACTCAACATGCCATACTGCTTTATTGCTCATTTTCAATTTTCAATGGTGAACACACACCAGAAAAAATGCGGCGGGTCTTACGTGATGTTTGCAAATCAGGCAGCTTTTGTCCAGACAGAATTTTTTTGTGCAACTAGTACATGGTGTAACAGGATTCTGTCCGCAACCACAAACTCACCCAGTTTGCGTATCACCAAACCCCCCTCTTTGTAGCACACCACCCCCATCCCAGAATCCTTCTATTGAACAAGTGAAAAGAAAGGTGGTGTACTGTGGGACTTGAACCCACAACCTCAGCATTCATGAGTGATGCTCTGAACATTGAGCTAAGTACGCATAGCTATGTTGAACACATGTGGTGATGTGTGCTAGTGGATGATGTATTGCCTCCAATGCTGTTTGGAAGTCTCACATGGATGTGTTAAGCAATGTGTATCAAGCAGTGCCAAGATTGACACTTCAACACCTTCACCCCCCCCCCTCCTCCTGGCCTATGGCCTCTCCCATCCCCCCTGCCCCCCCCCCCCCCCCCCCTCCCCCCCAACCCCAACATCAATGCATTCCACGTGTCCATGGAAGAAGAACCTGGCCCCAGGGACGTGTCTGCAGGCAAGGCCCACAACCCTGCCCCCCTCCTCCATATTTTTGAATCAACTAGCTGACATCCTGGGTAACCCTCAAAACAGGAAATCAGATGACGCGCTCCACCTCAATCTGGCTTTTCTTGGCTTGTTCAGAAGTTGATGAAAATCAAGGCATTGCACCTTTCACAGATAGAACAAATGATCCACTCCGCTGTCTTCTCTTGCCCAGCGCTGTGGTTGGGGACTCTGGCGGATTGTCTGCAGGACCGCCTGCAGTTGTCACCCCTACCAGCAGCGTAGGGCCTGCCGTGTGGGCCCTTGAAGGCCTACGGCCCCCAGGCCCTTTCTTCTCCATTGGGTCTAACTCAATTTGGCCTGCCGGTTGGCAAGCCTAGGTGCGCCCAGGGACTGGTCCGGCCAGTCCCCCAAGCTACCGGGAGTATGGGTTGGGGGAGGAGAGTCTCCCCCGCCCTGGCTGGCCCTTCCTCCGCCGTTCCGCCTCCCAAGAAAGGTGGAAGTGCTGGCTGAAAGGTCCAGCCCTTATAAGCCTGGACCGGGGGGGGGGGGGTGCACCTCTGGGTGAGGGAAAATCCTTGGTAGGATTTCTCGGGACCTTTACCCTCCTGCACTGCAAAAGGGGTTGTATCGGTTACAACCCCCCGCGGTAACGTCGGCCAGAGGCGACCGATGTTACATCGGTCGCCCAGACCGATTTTATGTCGGCCGGGCCCACCGATACATTAGAACAAAGGCATAATGTATCGGTGGGAGCCGCCGATGTAACATCGGTCTGGTAGACCGATGTTACATCGGTTGCCGCCACCGATCTAGCCGCGGGGGGTTGTAACCGATACAACCCCTTTGGCGGTGCTGAAGAGAGGGCTCCGGTCAGAAACCCCAGCTCCCTGGCCTTGGTCATGGCCTTCCGGCCGTGGCCATGTCTGCACTCCCCGTTCCAATCTTTTTCCAAAATTAGGTCTCTCTTACTTGGGGGCTAGTTTTTTCCCATGCCTTGTCCAGCTCCTTCAATGGGGGCTTGTTCTGAGCTATCCCTTCTTTGTTATAGGGCATAATTTACAAAAGGTAACATTCCAATTCCCACCTCCCCAGCTTCTTAATTTTGGGGACAGAGATCCCCATTGTGTGCCTGAATGATGCCCCCCCCCCCCCCCCAACCCTGAACAAGTGTCCTGTGAGTCCAGGGCAGTTCAAGGATCCCCCCGCCTCCTCAAGTGTTTTTGTCACCTCCGCCTTGGTGAGGTTCTTCCGGCCGCCGGAGTCTTCTTGATACCCAAAAAGTGAGTCTCTGGGTCCTTGGGTCCCTCGGAGCCTGCACTTTATGGCCCCTACCGGACATAGTAGGTTCTCCGTCTGCCTCAGGTGCAGGTAATGCTTCTCCCCCGGTCTTGCTGTCTTTGCTTCTCAAAGGGTTAGTGTGTTCTTCTCTTCCCCATTTTCCGTGGTTCTCACAAGGGCTTCCCCGGAGTGGATTTGGGAAGCCGGTGTGGTTCTGGTATGTGACTTCTCCCAGCCTTGCCATTCCCCAGAATGCCACCAACACCAGGTCTAGGACTGCTAGTTCCTTTTCTCCGCCTTGAACCAGGTAATGAGCTAATTGGACCAGGTGTTGTAGGCTATTGCCTTTTTTTTCTCCTTTGACGGGGTGGCAGCGTCTTCCTTTGCCCAGGCGCGGAGCATCACCACCACTCTAGCCTTGCTGGTGTGTGGGTATTCCGTTTTATGGTACAGGTGCCAGGCCTTTAGGCCTCAGAGATACTTCTGGACCTTTTTTGCTGATACGTCCTGTTGGCTCATCTTGTGCTCTTTGCTGCCGGCCCAGTAGCAAAAGTCATATACGTCCTCGGCCAAGAGGGGTAATTTGAAAGACCCTATTCCCTTTGCCGCCATGCTTTTCACAAGCTTCTTTGCCACCGCATTATAGCTTAGGAGAGTTTTCCATTAATATCCGTGAAGGAAATGCTTGTCTTGAGGGCATTGAGTCCAAGGTTGGGTTCTGTTTTTCAGGAACACTTGGATCTTGTTGAGGTCCATTTCTCTCTTTGGGTTCTTCCCTGTAGCCAGGGCAGATTTTTCTTTTGGATTTATTACTCTCATCCTCCTCTCTCTCTCTAACGTGTTGCAGCTAATTCTTTTACAATCCTACATTTGTTTCATGGTACAGACCCGGATCAAATCTACCGGTGTGGTAAGCCAACCCTGAATAATTAAAACTTTTGAGGGGTTGATTATGTGGCCAAAAGCACAGGTGGCCAAGGCTCAAGGGGGTTACAGGAATACATCAAGTACTCAGACCCAAATCAGGATCAAGCACACAAAAAACAATCACACACCTGTCACACACAACAACTGAACCACAACTCAACCAGTATTCCCGCAAGCCCCCTTCAAAAATTTTTTCTTGTTTAAGCCCCTCTTTTCCTCCATGATTTTCCACAGTTTTCCATTGTATTCCATCAACCACAACTCAGCCCCTTTCCCATGTATTTTCCACTATTCCATTATATTCTATGATGTCATTTCATTCCACCAACTACAACTCAGCCACTTCATCTCAATTTCTACTCAATTCTTTGTTCCATTTCCTTCCATGAACCACAATTCAGCCATTTTGGGGTCTTCTAGTTGATGTATCTTCTCACCTTCTCATTTTCTCAACCACGTTTTGTCCACTCTTCTATTTCCCTCCCAAAAGATATAAAAAGAGCCTGTTTCCTCCCTCTTCATTCCTCTCACCATAAGATTGTATACATCAGTACTCATCCCTGGTCACCACTCTAAATCCAAGTAATATTATTAATTCTTACTATCAGCCTCCCTGGGTATAATTGGTTACCTGGCTCTGCTCAAAGAGTTATTTACTTGCCACCTACAGCACAGTCTTACTATCAGCCTCCCTTGGTATAATTGGTTACCTGGCTCTTTTAAAAGATTAGCCAAATATATTATTAAATAATAAGTCTTACTATCAGCCTCCCTGGGTGCAATTGGGTACCTGGCTCTGCTAGAAGATCAGCCATATAAACCATCCTCTTAGACATATCTAAGCATCCTCACCAAGCAACACTATTCCTTAAGATTCCATACTCTTATTCTTGTTCAACAAACTCTCCCAGCTATTACAAGAGGCAGCCCTTCAAGCACACATCCCTCTCAAGCTCTATTCTCCACCAAGAGTAGTTCCACACCGGCATTTTTATCTCCACTTTTTTCTGCAAATCCAAGCTTCCTCAATTGCCTCTAGAGAGTGTGTCTGCTTTGTTCTCTGTTGAGATTACCCTCTTCGCCACTATGTTTGTCTGTAATCTCACCAGCAGTGTCTGGATTACCTTCCACTTGTTGTTTACCGCACTGTCTCCGGATTTCCTTTTCTTGATCATGCTCTCTGTGGTTGTATTATTGGTCCAAAAAATAAAAGGCTTCCCTGGGCGGATCCTGAGCCTTCCAGCATTAGCAGTCCGATTCCTATTGCCACTGTTTCTAACCAGGCTATTCCGCCTTCCCCCTCTTCTCTCTCCAACCAGGGTTCCCCGAGCTGAAATTGGGCCCAGTGTTGACCAATGAGCACGCCAATTCCATATTTGGTTGACGCATCTCCCACCCACCCAATTTCTGTTGGTTGCGGGTTTGGTATAAGTTGGGTGTCTTGGAATGTCAGCAAGGTTTTATGCCAATAGCGCATTTCCTCTTTGACGTCGTCTGGGATAGGGCGTTTTGCCTGGATGTGTTCCCAGCCGCATAGCATACGGTATAGGCTATTCAGATAGCACTGCAGCTGGGGTAGCATGTATGACACATGGTTTAATCTGCCATCCATTACCCTGACCTTGTGGAACGTCAGTTGTTTTCCGGAGGATGTGAACTCTTTGATTTGCTTGATCCTCTCTTGTATACTTGTTGGTTGGTAGTCAAACTGTCTTCTTGGTTCTGTTTCAAATAAAACCAATATAATTTTATTCCCTGCTAAACCAGGCGCCTTTCCCCTTGTTTGTCTGTACTCCCAGCTGATTTGACCGCTTGATTATGCTAGACATTTCAAGTGTTGACGTGTCCTCCTTGACAAACATGTTATCATCCACCCATCTGAAGATTGTTACCAAATTAAATTCCTTTAGCATAATTTGTTTTCAAGCGTCCGCTGGTTGGCCAAAAGAGCCGCACCCAGCCACTTCTCCAAAAGCAATCTGCGTGTTCTTCCTGTTGAAATCTAGGGTTATCAAGTAGGGCCACTGTGATCTGGCGGTTAGGATTTGGCAGTAAGCCTTGGCCCAGTCAAAAATTGCCAGCTTTGGTTCTTTCTTCTGTCTGAGGAAGTTGGCCACTATCTGAAAATCATCCCATGTGGTTTTGAATCTTTTGCCTGCACGTAGGAGTTGACCGACGGGGTTTTTGGTGTATTCCTGGGGAAGGAGAGATTGTTAATGGGACATATTGAGCCTTTTCTGTTGACTACGGCCCCTAGCGGGCTTGTGTGGAAAAATTTGAATTTAGCCTGCACCTTGGCGTGTGTGAACGGGACGTACATCCTCTTGGCAGCTATCTCCTTGCAAATATTTTTCTCAATCTTTTCTTTGGCCTTGTATGCAGAGTCATGGTTCTTAGGGGTGAAATATGGTTGGTCTTCTATCCTATGGGCGGTTATTCCTTGATCAAAACCGTTTTCCAGTCCATCTAGGATTTCCTGGAACTCTGGTAGGAGCGCATTCTGCTGTAGGGCGTCTCTCCACCCCACCTGTGTCACTCAAATTCTTCAGCTCCAAGCCAATGATAAATCAGGATTTATCATTGGCTTGGACCCGATTCCAGCGCAGGGCTGACAGAGCTGAAAGCGCTGGGACAGAAAGGGCTAAAAAAACCCATTAGGGGGGGGGGTTAGGTTAAGAGATTTAGAGGTTAATTTAGGAGGTTAAGGTTAGTTAAGGTTAGGTTAGTTTTAGGTTCAGGGCCACCTGATAGAATCTAGGGGGGGTACAAACAAAACCCCCCCTGCCTGGTTTTAGGTTTAAGGGGTTAGGTTTAGGGGGTTAGGTTTAGGAGGTTAGCTTTAGGAGGTTAGGGTTTTGCATATATATATATATATATATATAATATATATATATACAGAAAATATGGTCAGAATTGGCAAAAGCCTGTCAGAAACTGATTTTTTTGAAAAAAAACTAGTTTCTGGCCAGAACTTGCCATTTCTGACCAGATTTCTCTTTATATATATATATATGCAGAAAAGTTGGTCAGAATTGGCAAAAACCTGTCAGAAACTGTTTTTTTTGAAAATAACTAGTTTCTGGCCAGAATTTGCCATTTCTGACCAGATTTTATGTACACATATACTGATGGTTGGTATATGTGTATTATATATATATATATATATATATATTATATATATATACATATTATATATATTATATATATATATATATTATATATATATATATATTATATATATATATATATTATATATATATATATTATATATATATATATTATATATATATATAACGGCTGGCGGAGCCAGCCCTTCCAGCTCCTCAGCCCCGTGCTGGTATCGGGTCCAAGCCAATGATAAATCCAATTTATCATCGGCTTGGAGCCGAGGCAAAATAGTGCCAAAACTCCTCCACCCGGGGATGTTCATTCCCCATGACACCCGTTGTGGCCAGTTTGTCTTTAGCTCTCTCTGGTTGTTGAGATGTCCGGCTTCAGTTGATTCTGGCAAGGCTGGTTGCGCTGTATCTATGGTCTCTACCCTCTCTCTCCTTCTTTTGGCTTGTATGCGTATACTTCCCACTTCCTGGCCTTGCTCACATCTCACGGGGGCACTGTGCAAATGGGCAACTGTTTTTTTTTTCAATTTAATTGTCATTCCATTTATTCACAACGATTCACAAGTCTTCCTGGGGGAAATACAAGAATTGCGCGCACAAGCCCGGATGGGGTGGGGAAGGCATTGTGGGATGGCGGTTTCTACGGGAAGATGCCTACCTGGGTTGCTTTGAGCTGCTCCCTTCCCCTCCTTGTTGGTTCCTTTTCCTGCTTCCTTGGTTGCGGTAGCAATTGGAGTAGTTGGGGTCATAATTCAAGCCCTTATAGTTTGATGACTTTGGGGTGTTCATTGTTGGCTGTTTCCCTTTTGCGCTTGATTGCACTTCAGAAGCCGCTGCTGCTTTGGCGGTTGTGGCCACCGCCTTCTTGGACTTCCTTGCGCCGGTTGTTGGGTCCCAGTCCTTCCTGGCCTTGCCCTCTGCGTATGGGTTTATGTCTCCAAACTCCAGCTTGTTGAACCGACGTGCTGTGGCATAGCAAGACTGTTGGACTTTTGGCCGCATGATTGATATATCGGCAACCAATAAGGAGCCGTCCGTGTTGGTTACTTGGTGAGCGAAGTCATTTGCTCGGACTTGGATATTGTAGCGCAAGGCTACCATAAACCTGTCTTTGGTGTGTATTTTGTCCGCATTCCGCTTGTGGTCGTAAATCTATTGGGCAAACTTCTGGTATTTGTACACATCCCGCATTGTGAGGTAAAAAATGCGGTGATTTATTGTCCAATCACTGAACATCTGATTCCATTCTGAAGAAATTGTGATGAAATTTCTGAGAACCAAAAACCAGACTGAAAGGAAAACAAACATAAGAAACAACCTCAGATCAAAATGTGAAAAAGAAAATGAATGAAGATACAATAAGCATACCACTGAATCAGATGGACAAAAATGATTTGACAAGGACTTGGGCAAGGATATGAGCAGAGCAAGCAGTAAATATGGAGGACAAAAAGAAAAAGAAGACAAATGAAATGGAAGGAAACAGAGGGATTTGAGCATCAAGCAACAGAAGAGGAGAAGAAGGGTGAGATGAAGTAACAAACATCAATAGGTGATCTAGAGAGAGGTAGATGAGCAGATTGTCTTGAGCAGATAGGGCGAGAACCGACAAAGACTTGAGGAGCAAAGAAAAGAAGGGAGTGAGCTGTGAGATCAGGTGAGAGTGTGGGATGGATGGGAACATTACACTGAATTTATTCAGTATTGGCAATTGTAGCAGAGAAGCAATAGGGCGTAGTGAGCTGAGTCAAGTCTTGAGGTCTTGACAAGGTTGGGGAAAGAGAAAAAGAAAGGAAGCGGAGCGAGAGGAGGGAGAGTAGTCGCAACCAATACCTAGCCCTAAGCGGCTGGCCAAATCAGTTTGCAAGACTCATTAGAGTCCCCAGACTGGCATTGTGCATAGCCGGACATGTTTGATTGGTACAAGTTTCACCAACATTTCAACACATTCACTCAGGTAGGGTTATCCGGTGTACCGGTTCCTGTCCGTGCCAAGGTCCTTGAGGCAAGAGCGTTTTTCTGTGTGGTGAATGATTGCTGCGTTCTTCCATTTTTTGTTGAAAATGTTGAGGGGAATTGGGCTCCAAAGTTCCTGGCAGTTTTTGTTGAAATATGAGGTGAACCCCATGTCATTGTGCTTGGGGACTGCTCCTGTGGTGAAGTTGATCCTGCCCACTACCAATTTGTGGTCAGAGGCATTGCCAGGCTTGGACTCTTCTCCCAATGCCAAGGGTGGGCTGTCCGGCCAAGTGTGCTCCTTGTCTTTGTCTTCCTCCTCCAAAGATGGGGCGAGGTTGGTGCTTCTGTTTGTTTCCTCCCTCTGCTTTCTTTTCCGCCTTTTGCATTGCAAAGTACATCTCCGCACCCTTGCGGTCTCCAGCTTTGTCCTCCGCCATTGCCTTAGTTATGAACAACTCTGTGGTTTCTAAGGGTGGGGAACATTCCATGCGTCGTTAGCGCTTTCCTGTGTTTTTTTTTGCTTACCATTGCTGGCTTCCATTCTTGCTTTGTTTCCTTCTTCTTTCTCATTGCTGGATTCCTCTTCCTCCAAGTTGTTGCCGGCTCCAAAGCGGTTCTTGATCTTCTCCTGTTCCGACGCAAAAGTGCTTAGGCATGGTTGGTTTGGTTTCCTGATGTTCCTGTTGAGGGGTATGGATCTGGCGGTTGGATCCTGCTTCCCTTGGGCTGTTGCTGCTTGGGTTGTTGTGTTTCCCGCGATTCCCATATCCTTCCCGCTGTTCCCTTTTTGCATGGCGTTGCTGATTTCTTCAAGGTTGTTGGACATGTTGGTATTTGGAATTTTGGTGTAAGGGCAAAAAATTCTTCTTTCCTTGAGCCAAGTTTCTGCTAGCGCTGTGCAATTGTTTGACGGGGGTGGGAGAATGAGTGAATTGTTGCGGAGGTGTTTTGTTGGATTATATCCGCGGACCAAGGAGGTTATAGCAAGAGAAACAATGCAAGGAATGATTGTGTGACTTTCACAAGTAAGTCACTCGTCTTCCATTGTATTGCAAAATAATAAATGATCGCTAACACTTGATCTCTCTTGCTGTCCTCTCACAGATGACAAAAGCGAAGAGAGTTGTGGAAAGCAAACAATGACGGAAAAGTCTTGAAGCACGAAGCAATCCCACAAGGAACAAACGTGAGTGAATCTGCAGTGATGGAAGCTGGAAGCAAGCAAATCGAAAGTCTAACCTGAATACTTTTGTCCTTGTAACATCCAGCATTCCTCTAGCTAGCAGAATCTCAACTTGCGCATCACCAAACAGCTCGCTAGCCGCTTGTATTGAAAGCATATCGAACAAGTGAGTAAAGGCCTCATTGCTGACTGCATGGTGCTTGACCGATCTCAATAAGCTGACGCTGAGCTTTGTCCTGAATGAAGAAAAAGCAGGAACAACAGCTCAATCGTCGACAAGCAAAAGAGGTGAAAGCCCTGCAGTAGCAAAGTGAGTCAATGGACGCTACGGTGGACAAATGATCAACGATGCTGATGGCAAGCTACTTTTTGAAAGAAGCCGTGTCAGCACAACTGATCACAATCAGCTCTTGTTGAAGCACCAGCATAATCAATATCGTCACAAGCCGTCATTTGCCTAGTTTGCAAGGGAACTCCCTGCCTCTAGGTAAATTCCATTTCATGTCATTTCAATTCACATCTCGTCATTAAGTAGAATCAAGTTGTAGATAAAGACAAAAAAAAGATCAAAACAGGCTTGTCACTCTAGTTCATTATTCTGATGGCAAGAAATAAAATCCCTAGTTTCTCCAATTCTCTTACGTTTGAGCTGTGTTCTCTTCCGGTCCCATGTTATGGGTTGGCCACTTAGGGTTGTGGCCTTGAATCCTGGCCCTGCCGCAGTCCACCCTGTGCCCTGCGGCGGGGCATTAGGGGTTTGACTCAAGCCGCACTGCATGGACTTAGCCCCCATCCGGCTTTGCTCCTGAAAGCACTAATGACGCAGATGATGAAGACCCAGGACCAAATGTTGAGGGAACAAAGCAAAGTTAGAGCATGGATTAAGGCATTTGAAGGATCCCACCCACGTGCACCTGCCACCACCCAACAGAGGCAACCCACATCCTACGCCACCACCGCCTAAAATTGTGCCCCTCTACCCTTGCCACGCCCACCATTTTGCCATTGCCCAAGCCCGTCCTCAAGTCACTGAAGCCGGGTAAAGCCATTATTCACTCCAACCCCAAACAGTCCGAGATCCACAGGACTGAGAGCAGTTTCCTGGTTCAACAAGAAATTGAAGTCCTCCTACACCTAAAAGCCAAAGTGAATGACAAACTAGTCACCATCTGCAGGGCCAATGTTCTTAAGTCAGGTGATGTGTGTTTCTACACGGTAAACAAAGCACACCAGAAGTGGCTCATGGACAACAAACACATCTGGTCTAAGGAAGTCCACCCTTCTCTTGCCGCCACCCCCAGCACCTTCTCAGTCATAGCCCACGGCGTCCAGAAAACATTCAACCCAATTGCCCCATCCAGCATTGGAAAGCTGTCAGACAAGAAAAAATAATCTCCCAGATGGCAATCTCATCCAAATTAAATGGCTAGCGGACAATTCAGAAACAGCAAAGCAGGCGGGATCCATTGTCCTGACATTCATCAACAAGGACACAGCCACTCGGTGCGAGAGATCCTGCATCTTTCTCAACTACAGCTACCACCGGACAGCCAAATTTGAACCGCGGCCACCCCAACGCTTATTCTGCCTCCAAATGGGCCATTTTAGCCAATGGTGCCACAACCTGGCCCAATGTGCCAAATGTGGTAATTTCCACGTCACCAAAGACTGCCCCCAAGGCATTGGTGGGGTCTCAGCTTGCGTTCTCTGCAAGGACGGCCTCAAGATGAAGATTGAATGAATCAAATTGGTCAACCACACTCCATTCAATGTAGCATGCTTCTACAAGAAGTCCTGGCTTGAAAAAAGACACATACCTCCTAAATGATAGAAACACCTCAAGGAATCCACAATCCAGCTACAACCCCCCCTTCCCCCCCTCCCCCCTTCCCCTCAGCCCCCCCACCCCCATTCCAAACCTCCGAGAGAATTCAGCATACCCTACCAGTTACCCCGCCACTCCAGCCGCCCCGCCTCCTGCGCCGCCTCACCCAGCCTCAAGATACTCCAACTTAGCTGCCACGTGTTGCAAGAAGCCACGCTAAGTACCCTCAACAATTCCCCCCAGTTCACCTTTCTTGTCCTCCAAGAACCTTGGATTAACCCACACACCCTCTCCCCCCCAAACATTGAGAGTGGAGAGGGTACACCTCCTTTGATCACAGACCCAAGAAATGGAATAACCAACATAGGACGTGCATTGACGTCCAGACAACCATCTGATTGCAAGCAATCACTCAGCTAAGTGGCGGAGGCCAATTCCTCTTGGCTTTAGACGTCTCCCTCCCCAAATCCAGAGTAATCAGACTGATCAACGTGTATAACATGCCTTGTACCTTCCCTGCAATAGATATCCTCCGGAGCTGGCTCAAATCCCACAAATCAAGACAGATCCCCTCCTTTCTCTTCATGGACGCCAACCTCCATCATCCCCACTGGAACCCCCTGGGTCTTTGATCAAACCAAAAGCAAGCAAGGGACCTTTTGGATATATGTGGCAGCCAAGGCTTCCAATTATCCTCCCCCCGGCATTTCCCCACTTATTGTTTGTCTAAGGGCGTTGTTTATACCATTGACTTGACCCGGACAAACTTTCTAGCTTCACAGGTAACCCATGATCCACCGTCCTTTTGAAAAACCATGGATTGGATCACCAGGCAATTGAGGTTGAACTCTTGTTCCAAGGACCAAAAGGTGAAACACGGAGCATCAGACCTGTCTGGGGAGTGGTTTCTCCAGAGCTTGTGTGTAGTTGCCTCAACAAACATATTGATCAGACCCCCCCCCTAGCTCAGTGGACAAAGGCGTGCAGATGCTCACAGATGGACTGACAAGGACACAGGACAGCTTGGGAAAAATGGTCTTGGCAAACCCCCACCGAGCTAAGTCTTGGTGGTGCAAGGAGACACTTGACCCCATTATGTCAATCAGAAACAGAGCAAGGCAGTGGTTCATACTGACCAAAAGCCCCAAAGCTGCTGATTGCTACCAGCAATGGAATCTATATTTCCGCAGCACGGTGAAATCCCCCAAGCAAAACAACTGGCTCTGATTACTGGAGAACCCCACGGGCAACTCCTTATGGAAAGCTGTGAAGGTCACTAAGAAGAGCGCCTCTAGGACAATCCTCCCGCTGAGACATCAGGACGGAACCCTTATAACCTTGGACAAACCCCTACAAGCTGAGTTGCTCTTCTGGTTTTGTGGCCAATATACCTGACAGACCCCCTTTGCATTTAATCTGCTACCCCCAGGTCTCAATCAAAGAGGTTGCTGATTGCATCCGGAAGATTTCCCCAAAAAAGGCTCCTGAAAGTGACAGGATCGCCAATGAATTGCTGAAGATAAGCTCCCCTTCCCTGGCTTCTGCCCTCACCACCATCCTCAACCAATCCATTGCCACCAGCGTCTTCCCCTCCCCTTGGAAATGTGCCGTCACATCCATCATCCCCAAGGCAGGGAAGGACAACTATACTGACCCCAATACTTATTGCCCAATTGCCCTGCTGAGCGGTTTAGGGAAAATCTTTGAGCTGGTGATTGCACATCAAATTACGGCCTGGGCGGAGAAAAACGACATCCTGGCGGACGGACATCTTGGAGGACACAAAGGCGCAGGCACGGAGGACGCAATGGTCCTCCTGGAAACTGAGTCAGACAAAAGAGGCAGGAGAAGAAAACAGTGGCTGACCTGTTCCTGGATGTTAAGTCCGCCTACCCCTCAGTTCAACCGAGATGACTGATCCACTATTTGTCTAGCTTGAAATGCCCTGCATATCTGGTGGGAATCATTGAGTCATTTCTAGATAACCATCAAACAACCATTTGGATGGATGACTATACCTCCAGCCCCTTCAACATAGACATCGGCCTCCCCCAAGGATCCCCCCTCTTATTGATAATTTATTACATCTACAACAATTCACTACTGAACAAGGAGTGCAGCCTAGACAAGGACTACATCTCAATAGGATACATCAACAACATGGTTCACCTGGCCGCAGCTAAGACCAACACAATGGCAATATCAGCTCTAGCCGCAGCAGGATCCCACTTCCTAGAGTGGGGTTCCTGTTTTGGGGCCATATTTGACAAGAAGAAGGCCCAGTTCATGTGGCTCACCAGGAGAGTCCATCCCCTTACCCCATTTGCATTTGGTAACCAAGAGCTAAAGCCCTGCAGCTCCGTCAGATGGCTTGGGGTCATCATTGACAAAAAGATGATGTACACGGCCATGTTTTCACATCTAGAACAGAAGGGGTAAAAGGCACTGACCCAACTCGAGCAACTCAGGAACTCCCGCTGGGGGCTCAGACAGAGGGACCGGGTCAGACTGATGGAGACTCTTCTCCTACCAATGGTTTTGTATGGGGCCCCGGTCTGGGCCATGCACCATAACAAATGCAAATTGAAAACTCTGGCTGACAAAATTGACAATAGTGCAGCCATATACTTGCTGGGCACCTTCCAATCTACCCCCATAACTTGGCACAAGGATTGGTCGGCGGTTAAGGAAGCAGCCCCACTCTTCCTTTCAATCAGCCTGAAATTTTTCACTTGAAAACTAACCAGAAAGCAATGCAACAATTAACTCAAACAAATTCTCCTTGAAAGGGGATTCCTACAACTTGAATTGATTGCCATAAACCACCCAATCCCCCAAGACCATTAAGGACAACTTCAGAAAGCACACCCAGAAATTGTGCACATTCAATATGACAGGGATCCGGAGCACCCCCGGTCAAAGCTCCTCCATCTCCAGCTCTTGAAGGAAGAGGCGGTGGCAGCCACAACCAGATTAGTATCCTCTCATCAGGGCTCGTCATCATGGATCAAATATACTGATGGCTTGTACAACCCTGAAAAAGGGGGGGCCAGCGCGGAGGTGTGCTTGGAACCGGAGCTAGCCATCTTGACGGCCCTAGGGGCCAGCCCCTATTACTCCAATCATGAGTGTGAAGCAATGGGCATCCTCCTGGCTCTACAGCTCCTCAACTCAACCAATAAACAAGAAAGGAGAAAATTGGCTTTTATCCTGACCAAAAACATGGGAGTCATCCAGCAACTCAAAAACTGTGATCAAGCTAAACCCGGGCAGTATATTTTTAAAGAGATTGCGGCCCTCTGGTGAGATATTCAAGCTGATGTTTCCATAAAATTTGTCTGGTGCCCTGGACACCAAGGCATCCAGGGAAATGAGGCAGCTGATTGACTTGCCAAAGAAACCACAGAAAGAAATGGATCCCCAGACCAAATAATGAAGGCTAACCTCATCAAAATCACAGCTGCACTCATGGCACAACTCCAATCCACAGATAGAAATACCCTACAAAAACAACTATCAAGCCTGCCCATTTTGTACTCTGCCCTGATCAACCAACTCACAGCTGGGCACTCTCGCTACACCAACGGCTCTTCAAAGCAAAAAGAAGGCTTGATCCAATATGCTCCTTCTGCCCAGGCAAGGAGACTACCTGCCACCTATTTGACTTCTTCCCACACTACAAAAGTGCGCGCAGGAACCTCCTGATTCAAACCAAGAAGAAAAAACTCTGATGCAATTGGAATCAACCCCACCAACTCCTGAAGATCCCAAAAGCTCACCCGCTAATTGCGGATTTCCTCAAATCTTCAGGCAGATTTGCCTATCTTTAGCCTGTCCTAGAAGACACACTAATCAACACCTTGTTCAGGATTTCTTCCCAACTTTTTTCCTTCCTTTTCTCCTCTTCTTTTTCAAGTTATCCTTTTTATTGCTATTTTGAAATGTTGGTGACTAGAGTACCCTTTTTTTTCCAATCCTGATGTTTCTTCTTTTCAGTTTGACTACCTATCCTTGTATTTAGTCTGATACTTAAGATTCATAGTGTGCAATGCTAACAGCAAAATTACACTAAAAAAACCCCCAGTACATGGACTAAAATGGTCTAAATGGCCCTGCCTGGGAAATACATATATATATACCCATGTCATGTTCTAAAATAGGATGATTCTATAAGCCTATGGAGAATGGGTTTTTGGGGGCTGTGTCTAAGCTGTTACTTCAAAACTTTGACAAAAGAAATCAGCGTTGTCTATAAGAATTACAGCTCAGAATCCCAAAAATAGGACGGTTCACATAAGGGCCAAATCAGCAAGCCGGGGGTTAATTTTAACCACCCCCAAATACGGTTTAGCCAACCGTGACATACACAGTGCATCTATAACAAAATACCCCTGTTTGCTGATTTCTTCACACACACCACCAAATCTCTCTTCACACACACCACCAAATCTCTGGACTTCTTGGTCTACCTCATTGTTTTTTTTTCTTACTTTTCATCCTGTCTTTTTTCTTATAAAACTGACCTTCTTTGTTTTTTTTTTCAGCAAAAACTGCTATGGAGATGGACATTGACCAGACTCAGGCAGGAACTCAATATTCAAATGCCTCAATTGGTGTCCCTCCCGCACCACCCCTGTCATTAAAAAAGAGTCAAGATGCCGGCGCGTGGTGGTTGTTATCTCGTTGTTGGTTACAATTCATGTTTGCTGATAGATATTGTTGATCAAATAACTACATTGTCTAGCTTCATTGACTTCACAGGGAACTCGTTGTAAGCATTGGACAAAAGTCGAATTGGCCCAGGCCCTTGCAGATCCTAATGACCCTTACAAGGGACCAAGGAAGAGAGGCAAGAGTACCCGTGGCAAAGGTCAAACACCACAGAGCTCTCTTGGCTCCCAGTCCCAATCCTCAATGAGAGCGCAGACGCAAGCAACTCGCTCCACAAATGGCAAGTCACCCTCCGCGACCCCGTCCAATCTATCTGGCCAGACCCAGACCTATCAATCTAGCACAGATGTCTCTTTAAGTACTCAAGAATCCAGTCACCAATTCACCCGCTCCGACTACAAGCATATCTGTTTCTACCTGGAGGACAAGGAAAACTTCCAACAAATATTTGGTAGCGGAAGCCAAACATCTGTTGGAGGTGTTCATTTGACTCAAACACAGGTGTTTGATTGATTTGCACGCTACTTGAATCTGGTGATTAGTGTCAGATTACAGCATCCGAAGCAAAAAGGCTGAAACACCCCGCAGGAGAAACAAGCTACGGTGCCATGAGACGTAAGCCTTGCTTGTTAGAAAATCCCAAACATAGAAACAAAGCTAACCCGCAAATTCCTGTAACTGCTCCGTAGCCCAAGAAACAAGCATCCAGGAGACAAGGGCGCCAGACCCAACGGCAGAAGACGCAGCTGCCCTCAAGTCAACGGTAGCAACCAGGACGAACCAAGTTCCCCAAGGACAGGCCAGGTGAGCATAAAAAGGAGCCTCTCCTCTTCCAATGAAAGTCAGAGCATCAGCTTACCTGCCTCAATCACTTTTATCGCAGCAAAAGCCCCCTGTTCAAGTAAGCACGGATGAGTCAATTATCCAAGCAAGAAGGAAGCAAGTACTAACAGCATGTTGTACTAAACTTCAACAGAATTACACTTGCCACAAGACTCACCAGTCCCGCCAGCAATCTAGCCACTCGTATCAGCCAAAAGGAAAACAAGTAAGACCCCTTTCCTACAACACTCACTGCTGGAGGAAAGGAGAATGTTGGGATAACCAGCAATTAGCAGAAACCTCCACATAGACCCATAGTCTAGCCTCACGACTAACTGATTGGTGGAAAGAATTCTCGCCTAGAAAAAGAAAAAAAAAAGTAAGCCGGCTGTCTCACAGAGCCCAAAAGAGGACATGCCAAGCTAATGTTTCCCTTTTCATTTCAATAGAAAACTCTTTGTCTATCATCTCAGATTCTTTTCTCTCTCTCTCTCTCCTTCTATCTCGTAGCTTCTTCCAATCTTCCAAGACAAAAACAGAAAAAGGCAAAGACAGTTATCCTGCTCTTCGGTGAATAAATGTTCCAAAAATTCAACTATATTTCAATTGCACCTAGCTACTACAAAGTGTACATAGTTCTAACAATTGGAAATTGAATCACCTGTGTCAACCCAATTTCCGTTTTAATCCGAAGATAAATGTGCCAGTATCTTTGGTTTAAGACCGAAGATCATGCAGAGCTGGATGAGCTGGACGGAGCCAGATTTAAAGAAAACCCATTAGGTTAGGTTAGGTTCAGTTAGGTTAGGTTAGGTTCAGCTTAGGTTAGGTTAGGTAAACATAGGTTAGGTTAGGGCCACCTGTTAGAATCCCGGGGGGGGGGTATGGATAAACCCCCCAAAACTAGTTATTTTGGGAAAAACCCAGTTTCTGCCCAGTTTTTGCCATTTCTGAGGGGGCTTGATAGCGGCACGCCCGAAGGGCGTGCGCACACCCCCCCGAACGCCTAAAAAAAAGGCGTGCGGGGGCTGCACGCCTTTTCTTTTAGGCGTGCAAACCCCCGCACGCCCTCCCCCGCATGCCGCACGCCGTCCGCACGCCTACAAATGGCGTGAGGACGGCCGGCTCGGCGTGCGGCCCCGCCGGACAGGTGTGCTGGCCATGCACGCCTGTCCAGCCAGGCTCACGTAAGCCTCTCAAATCGAGAGGCTTACGTGAGCCCCTTGGTGCCCTTATAAGGGTACCCAGGGTACCCGGTACCCTTATAAGGGTACCACTTGGTACCCTTATAAGGGTACCACTCGGTACCCTTATAAGGGTACCGTTCGGTACCCTTATAAGGGTACCACTTGGTACCCTTATAAGGGTACCGTTCGGTACCCTTATAAGGGTACCACTCGGTACCCTTATAAGGGTACCACTTGGTACCCTTATAAGGGTACCGAGTGGTACCCTTATAAGGGTACCACTTGGTACCCTTATAAGGGTACCGAGTGGTACCCTTATAAGGGTACCGGGTACCCTTATAAGGGTACCGAGTGGTACCCTTATAAGGGTACCCGGTACCCTTATATAGGTACCCTTATAAGGGTACCGAACGGTACCCTTATAAGGGTACCGCTTATAAGGGTACCTGGGTACCCTTATAAGGGTACCGTTTGGTACCCTTATAAGGGTACCGCGGTACCCTTATAAGGCCCTTATAAGGGTACCTGGGTACCCTTATAAGGGTACCGTTTGGTACCCTTATAAGGGTACCGCGGTACCCTTATAAGGGTACCCAGGGTACCCTTATAAGGGCCTTATAAGGGTACCGCGGTACCCTTATAAGGGTACCAAACGGTACGCTTATAAGGGTACCGCGGTACCCTTATAAGGGTACCAAACGGTACGCTTATAAGGGTACCGCGGTACCCAGGTAGCCTTATAAGGGTACCGTTTGGTACCCTTATAAGGGTACCGAGTGGTACCCTTATAAGGGTACCGGGTACCCTTATAAGGGTACCCTGGGTACCCTGGGTACCCTTATAAGGGTACCACTCGGTACCCTTATAAGGGTACCGAGTGGTACCCTTATAAGGGTACCGAGTACCCTTATAAGGGTACCGTTCGGTACCCTTATAAGGGTACCGCGGTACGCTTATAAGGGTACCCAGGGTACCCTTATAAGGGTACCGTTTGGTACCCTTATAAGGGTACCGCGGTACGCTTATAAGGGTACCCAGGGTACCCTTATAAGGGTACCGCGCGGTACCCTTATAAGGGTACCAAACGGTACCCTTATAAGGGTACCAAACGGTACCCTTATAAGGGTACCAAACGGTACCCTTATAAGGGTACCAAACGGTACCCTTATAAGGGTACCCAGGGTACCCTTATAAGGGTACCAAACGGTACCCTTATAAGGGTACCCAGGGTACCGCGGCTCACGTAAGCCTCTCGAATCAAGAGGCTTACGTGAGCCAACAGGCGTGCAAAGCCTGCACGCCTGTCCGAAGGGCGTGCAGGCTTTGCACGCCCTTCAGACAGGCGTGCAGGCTCTGCACGCCTGTCTGGCACGCCTGCACGCCGTATGCATGCCTATTGTAGGCATGCACATGGCGTGCAGCGTGCGGGGAAAGGCGTGCAGCCCCTGCACGCCTTTCCAAAGCGGCGTGCAGCGGCTGCACGCCATTTTTTCTGGGCGTGCGGATAGGCGTGCGCACGCCCGAAGGGCGTGCCGCTATCAAGCCCCATTTCTGAGATCACTTTCCCATATATATATTAAACATATATATATATATGTATATACAAAATGTGGTCCAAATTGGCAAAAACTGGCCAGAAACTGGTTTTTTTGAAAAATAACCTGTTTCTGCCCAGTTTTTGCCATTTCTGACCTCATTTTGCTACATGTGTATGTTGGCATGAATGCATACATGTGAGTGTATGCATCTGTATTTTTATATACATACATTATTTATATAGGCATAGATCTATGTATACAGAGCTGGATGAGCAGTCAGCCAAGCTCAGCTCGCCCAGCTCTGATGGTTCTTTGGTCTCAAACCAAAGATACTGGCGCCATTATCTTTGGTTTAAAGCGGATGAATTGGGTTGACAAACCTCAATTGAATGCTCTTAGTTATCTAAAATCTTTTAATTAGTGACTTGACTCTCACTGGTAGCCAAGTTTGCCAGCACTTGGATACCTACAAGAATAAGTACCGCAAGGCCAAGGATTACAAGCAGAACACTGGCGCTGGAATTGAGGAGCAAGAAGGTTTCGCCAGTCTGAAGCAAAAACTCAAGGCAATCTGTCCCTTCTACAATTGAATGGACGGTTTGTTCAAAGAAAAAGCAAACATCACGGCTATGAAATGTCTGGATTCAACATTGGGCACCGGCATCAGTTCTGTGGGAGAGAATGAGCTGGAAAAAGGAGTTGGAAATCCAGTCCCTTTGGAGTCCCAAGATTCAGAAGCTGCAGCCAAGCAAGATGGATCCCAGCCATGGTCCGATTGGATGGAAACACAAGAAAACCTTTTGCTGATCTCACAGCCAATTGGGACGCGGCTCAATCCCAACCCCAGGCCAGTCTGAGTGCTTCTTCCCAATCCCCTGAAACTGACTCCAACTTGCTGAACAAGCAGGTTCAATCTGCCTTGCAAGATGCTCAATCTGCCAAATCCTCTCAACCCACACTGCCGGCATTAACGGTCGAACATGGCAGTTCAAGCAGTGCTCGAACAGCTGTGTTCGCCCGGTGGTCGGACGGGCACTGTCCAACCAAAGCAAGAGCCAACTGGTCGGACAGATTTGTCCGACCGGTCCTGGCTGGTCCTGTGCAACCGGTCCCACGAACTGATTGGACAGGCCTGTCCGACCTGCCGGCAGGTGCTTTGGTCGGAAAGTGCCTGTCCAACCACCGGTTGAACACGGCTGTTCAAGCACCGCTCAAACTGCCATGTTTGACCGGTTAATGCCGGCAGTGCCAGTGTCACCATGCAAAACAAGCAAGTCCAAGTTCCTTGGAACTTGGTTCCAAACATGCACCGAGTCAGCAGTCAACAATCTACCGTGTCCTCAGTCTCATCTGTTCAGTCAAGCTCTGTACAGTCTTCAGTATCAGCACCTCCCGGTAAATCTTCTGGTTTGACAGCTGCTTACGAGGAATCAAGCATGAAGAAGCTCTCGGTCATGCAGAGTCAACTTGAGTTGGATTCCAAACAATAAGCTTTAGAGGTTCAAGATTGGCTTGAGGCCAAAGAAGACCACAAGGCCAAGCGTGGAGAACTAAGACAAGATTGGCTTGCTGCAAAAGAAGAAAGCGCGGCCAAGCGTGAAGAGCTCAAGCAAGAGCGCTCTCAAGAGTGTGCTGATTGCGCCGCCAATTGCCAGGAACAGAAAGAAAAGTGCGCTCAAGAGCGGGCAGAACGGCAGGCAATTTGTGATTTTCAAGAGAAAGAGCGTCAGGACCAAATCAAGGTTGCCAGCGAGTGGCTCAAACAGGGTCAATCTGCAAGCAATATTCAGTTGATGTTACAGTCAACGTTTGGTTCCTGAGGTGCATTCATGAAAGGATGCCACCAAATAAACCTTTTTTTGCTTCTGACCGATTCATTTTTTTTTTCATGACAGGGGAGTACTACGGTATTGGAACACACAGTTGGTTGTATATTTATATATAGTCTATTTATCAATTCATTGATAATCAGACACTTGGGGGAAAGATACACGCTGCTCTTGTGTGGTCATCCCCATTTTTTTGCCTTGTTTTTTCTCCTCTCACCTCTTGGATAAATATACATGTTCTTAGTGATTGCTCTCCTCAAGCTGATCATTGGATTGGTGCTCCACTTACTCGCGTGTCAGATACTCACACACAAAAAATATAGATGATGATTTCTCATCTCTTGGTTCTTGGATATGTGCTCCCGAGCACAATACTTATTGTCTCCTGTTCCTCCATATCCATTGAGAAACAATTGATTTCTAACTTTTTTTCTTCTCTCAGAAACACTGCAGTGTGATTGGAGACTATCTTAGGACATTGAGACAAACAAGAAAACAACAAAAAAGAGTCCCAAATAAGGAATAGTCATGATCAGGAAAATAGGAGTGTACATGAGAAGCTCAGAAACCCCAACACCCTTCACTCTGTGTCTTCCTGGTTTCGGAAGTGCTGAAGACACTGTAATTTTACCTGAGTTTGCATGTTCTCCAACGCCGCCACCCGTCCTTGAGGTTTAATGTTGTCACAAGTAATATCACCATCATTCACGCAATCCTCCCACAAATTGGAGAGCTTTGGGAGCAAGTTGTGCAAGATCATGCAGCCAACACATTCAAACAAGTCAGTGGGAGATGGGGAATGTTGTCCCGTCCACAAAGCCAACACATCCTTTGAAGCCTTCATTCTTCATGACCGCTGAGATTTTGGCCCTGCAAGTCAAGTCAGGCCACTTCAAAAATGTTGGTCCAAGCAACAACAACGCCTCCAAAACGCAACAAATGATCTTAATCACGGTTCCAGTAGCAACATTCAGATTCCAAGAAAATTGACCGAAGGACGCACTGTTTCCACAGGAGCTAAGTTTTTCAAGAGTAAGAGCCAGCTGATGAGCACCGGGAAGCTGCGGTCTGATACCACGGGGAGCAAAGACATTGTGAAACTTGATTTGCCTCGGGACAAAAAGGAATCTGTCTTTGGATGTGCAGAGTGTTTGCTTGAAGATGTAACTTGGTGCTTGAAAAATTTCCACTATGTCATATTCTTGTTGAATGGTGAGATGAGAGCGACGTTCAAGGTATTGGTTGTTGATAACCAAATCAAGAAGTTCAGATGTGTTGGCTAAGTCACTGAAACGAAGATTGTACCACCGTTTTTGCTGATTGTTTTGTTTTTGGTGCATTATTTCTGAATCAAGGTCATTGTCAAAAGCCATCATGTAGAGGAAGAATAAATCACGGAGCAAATCTTGTCGTTTTGAAAGTTGACGCATGACGGGGATGGATGAGTTGAAGTTCTTCAAAGGGTTTGTGAATGATGGGAGTGCCTTGAGAGAGGGAATGGAAGGAGAAGTCAGGTTGGTGATGTCAGAGATGGACAGGGGCAGTATAGCCAGATCCAATGTGAACAGGTCAGCCAGTGCCCTGCTGATCTATATCAAATTTTTGCTGATGACAAAATCAGCATGGCTAAACATAGCCCAATGTGAACTGTCCTAATGTACAGCTAGATCACAAATGCTTGCGGTGTTTTCCCACCTTTTTTCATTTTTTTCTTCCAATTTTTTTATTTTTGTGCCCCCGAAGCTGAGGACTCTCCTAACTTAACTAAGTCCCTCCGTTATGTCAGAGGGGGGACTTGTCCCGCAGGGACCCTCCGGTTGGAAAGCACATGCTTCACCACTTGACCGCTGACGGAGGGTGGGACTTAGTTAAGTTAAAGGACTCTCACGGATTTGAATTGAGCACCAAAGCAATTTAAAATTTTCCGGTGGATGACTGGACCTATGGACACTGTATTGATGCAGTGTGAGACTGGCCTCGCGGCTGCACCCGGAGCCAGTCCCGAACTGAGTGAACCCGCTGTGGTGTTCCAACATGACACAATTTTTCAATTTTTTATTCTATCTATTTTTTTCTCCTATTGCTTCTTTATTTCTTTTCTCTTTCTCATTTTTTCTCTTATATCCACTAAGATATCCTCAAATATTGTTGAAGAATCAGAATCTACGGAAAAATTCACCCTAGGACACAACTTACGGCATAATTACCACTCGACCGGATCAGGAAGCATCAGCAAATCAACATACTCAGTCACATAAACCTTAATCCCTACTACAGTCATCAAAATACAAAACCTTCAAAACCCCATAGATTGTTCCAGAAACACATTCTTCAGGACAAATGACCCTAGGGAACAACTCACGGAATCCTTGTTACATGCCTGGATCAATAGTTATGGCCAATATTAGTTCCTAGACCCGAGTTTATTCCAGTTATTCACAGTTACACGACACTTTCACAAGGCAATCACAAGAAAACCTCAACCACAACTTGGCCACTAGGCACCGGTAACCCCTTTCTGGAAGATTCTACCCAACCTAGGCCCACATTCTCCATGGAAAGTTCCATCAGGTTCAGAACCACAAGTCACACACATTTCACTTGTTCTATTGTTCCATTTGTTTCCATCAACCACAACTCAGCCCTGATTAGTCATCATTTGTTGTTCCACTGTGTTCCATGACCATTGTTCCAACCACAAGTTGACCACCCCCCATTTGTCAGGATTTTGATATAAAAGAGGCTCTCCTCTAGCTGTTTTCCCCCTCCTCACCAGATTCTGGGATCACACCACATTACACACCATCCACAGATACCTTTTACTATTCCCTATAGTCTAATACACTGGTCACTCCTCATTATAAGTCACTCAATATTGAGGTTTTAGTCAATCAACATCAGCAATAACAACTTCATCATTACTCATTTAAGCAACTCATCTTGACCCACTTGGTAGAAGCGTCAGCTCCCAAAAACTCATTTCGCACTACAAACCATTATCATCATCATCCATACTTGGTAGTAGCATCAGCTCCCAGAACTCATTAGCTTACCACACTATCATCATCCATATACACTCTCAACATTCACTCATATCATCATCACCTACCATCGACAACATCATCACCAGCATCACATATTTATTCATACACACTCAACACATCCTTAGTCTTCAACACTTGCTATCTCAACTGAAGTATCTTGGATACACTTACTATCACTTGAATTAAAGCCTGCCAATCATAGATTGGGGGGTCTTGTTTTAGTGTCTAGTATAGGAACGGCAGAGTCATCCTCACATCATCCCGTTCCGCACTCAGCAAAAGGTCTTCACTGACACTTTTGAGCTTTACACCGCAAAAAGTTGAAATCCCGCACTTTTGGATCCCGCACAAATCCCTCTCAACTCGGATCCTCCAAATTGCGCAAACACCTAGAGCAGCCAACACACCTCATTGTTTCATGAGAGACTGTAGCTAAGTCATTCCTCAACAAATATAGACACTGGGGACGTCGTTTGACTTGCACGATTAAGAAGAATCAAACGCAACTACTCATGTTGTATCAAAACACTCCCCTCAGCAATTTATTTCCATATTTCTCCACTTTGTGTGGTCAATAACCGAAAAAAGTTGAGATGATAACAAATGAAGTCCAACAAATAGATCAAGCATGAAAACTGATATTATAGAAAGGCCAAAAAGCTTATACTTACAGGATAATCATAGACTTTTGGCAAAATGAGTTAGAGTAGAAAAACATGAAATTAGTATGGATAAATTTGCAAGGAATATCACTGACCATGTGTAAGACTGAGAGTATTGAGACAACCCCTAGATTTAATTGAATTGGAGTAGTTGGTATTTCATAAAGGAATGAACAGATGGTAAAATATGTTGAGAGTAGGAAAAAAAGATACCAGAATAGCTTTGTGAGGAATTACATTGGCATTGTGTGATATGCAGGGTATTGAGATAGATATTCTTTGCATGGATTGAAATTTGTGGCAGTGATATGTATGTAATTGCTAGTTGGTGATTCATAGATTGGATTCAAGGATTTCAGTAAAATAGCTGAGAGTAGGAAAGTCAAATGTGGTAATAACTTTGTGAGGAGTGTCTCCAACAATGTGAAAATTCCAGGCTGTTGAGAAAGCCCTTTTTTCAACTCAAATTTGTGTCAGTACTGTGAATATGATTGCTTTGATGTTCATCTTTGATTCACTTACAACCTGAATACAATTTCAGCTATTTTCAAAACTATTATGACCTCACAGGGCAGAGTGGCTTTGTTTTTTTTGTTTTTAATTTGAGTTTCAACTTTTTCTTTTTGAAATGGGGGTTATTAACTTTGGACTAATGTCATTTGGTCTGGTCCATGCAGATCAGTAATACTTGCACATACACAGGATTGGTGTGTTTGGCAATATGTGTGGGATTTACTTAACCTGATGACATGATTTCAAATTTACAATTAAGTTTTTAAACATGAACAACTTATCAATTCCCAAATCTTTAATCTTGTCATTGGGAGAATTATATGCAGAGTTGTACTTGCACACACACAAGTTTGGTGCAATCACTTCATACATCTGTGTAACTTGGAAATATAACTCCAACTGCAATATTGGAATCATGTCAGTGGTCCAGCACATCTGCAGTTATAATTGTACACATATTGCAGGTGGTCCAGCACATCTGCAGTTATAATTGAACAAATATTGCAGCTGGTTGCAGTCAACTTATGTGTGTAGTATGACTCTGCATTTACTGCACCCAAAAACAACAATTAAAAGATTTTAATAAATTTTCAATTTGTTTCCAAGTTGATATACAGCTTTTCAGCAATGTCATTTATTCCATTTCATCCAGATCAGTTATACTTGCACACACATAAGTTTGGTGCAAACAGTAATATCTGTGCAACTATAACTCTGGATGTAGTTAACCAAATGAAATTCTTTCAAAGTGTTTGAAAACCTTTTCAATAATTACGGTGGTTCCTGTAATCCTGTAAATCCAGAGCTTGACCTGCACACATATCTGTTTTTACACCAATGACTCTGCATATGATCCTCTCAATTCTCAATGAAGTGATCCAAAAGGTTCAAATCATTTTTTAACATTGAACCCTTGATTAAAACACTTTGATATAATGTGGCTAGGTCCATTACATTTGGAGTTATGCTAGAACACATATTGTTGATTGCACAAAACTTGTATGTGTGCAGGCATAACTGTGCAGAGCCATTTACCAGACCAAATAACATGATTTCCAATTTGGAAAGCATCATTCAAAAAAATAAAAGGTTTTACCACCAAATCAGGAGCCAAAAAAAATTAAATCAACCGCACCCTCATGTGGAGTGAAATCTGTTTTGAAAGAAGCTGAATGCGGCTTGTCAATGTGAGTGCAAAGCTGAAGTTCTCAGCAACAATGTATCCAATGATTTGATAAATTTCATTTCAATCACATTAAAGGATTTTCTGAACAACTTGCGAACTGCACATTGTCAGTGCCAAAGTGGCATAACTCACAATTTTATTCACATATACTGTTTTCCTATATACCCTTTTTGCCAAGAATCTTCATTCCTGTATGACTCACAAACTGCTTACAAAAGCCTGTTTCCAAATGCTCTGAAATTTTCACATGGTCAGTGATATTCCTTGCAAATTTATCCATACTAATTTCATGTTTTTCTACTCTAACTCATTGTGCCAATAGTCTATAATTATCCTGTAAGTATAAGCTTTTTGGCCTTTCTATAATATCAGTTTTAATGCTTGATCTATTTGTTGGACTTCATTTGTTATCATCTCAACTGTTTTCAATTATTGACCACACAAACACTACATACCCTACAACATATCCCGTACGGGATACTGAGTAAGACATTACGGGATATGCGGGATATCTTGTAGTGGTCAACTTTTTCAAACCACCCTCATATAACATCACCATATCACCATATCATATAGCTGTCATATCCCAATATAACAATATCAGATCACTGTCATATTACAAGATACTAACATCATATCACTACTGTATCACAAGATGACACCATTGTAAGCACTGTCAGCATTGACCAGTCAAACATGGCTGGTCAAGCAGTGCTCAGACAGACATGTTCAACCAGTGATCTTGGACATGCACCGTTCAACCAAAGCCCATGCTGGCCATTCGAGCGGGTCTGCCCAATCAGTTCCTGGCTGGTGGTGACTGGTTGCAGTCAAACCTATTGGACAGACCCATCCAACTGGCTGGCATGGGCTTTGGTCAGACCGTGCCTGTCCAATCACTGGTCAAACACGGCTGTTCAGGAAATTCTCAACCAGCCGTGTTTGACCAATCAATGCCAGCAGTGAAGCTTACCTCACTCCAAGCTTGCATCAACAAAGGTCTGCAGTAATACTCAAGATGCCACATGTCAACTGCAGGCATTTGAGGAAGTTATTATTGCGGTGCCTCACCCAGGGTCTGTCCCAGTGCATTGCCACAAAAAGTGCTTGACCTGATCAACAAGTGCAACAAAATTAGTGAACTCCATGCAAAACATCTGTATTAATGTAGACAACTTTCCAAGGCAATCTGAAGACCATGCAAAACATTAGTACAAATGTTTTGCATGGATTTTAGAAATTTTTTTGCACTTGTCAATCAGGTCAAGCACTTCATGTGGCAATGCACTGGGACAAGCTGATTCAGTTTTCCTCCTTTTGCTGCCCTCTGCTCCCTGATTTCACGCAAAGATACTGTCCTTTGTATTTTCCAAACTCCCTTTCTCATCTGCCGGTTCCTCCCTGCAGACATCCATTTACACCATTCCCACCCTTTTCTGAACCCCGCACTGTGACACCATGCGACCCCACTACCATCCATTTCTGTTCCCCAATGCAAAAGTACCCAACAGTCACCAACAACCAAAAGGCTTGTTGTAACAAGTGGTTTCCGCGGTTGGTGTTCTAGAGTCTCACTTTGACAATCTTGTCATTGCGGCAAAACCTTTAGCCTAATGCCTTGTGCCTGTCAAGATGTGGCTTCACGTGTCAAAATTTCACAAATTACCTATTTTTCCCTTGTTTTTTCAGGAAAAAAGACCCTTTCACATGGTGAATCAGAAACCTAGATGTTACCAATGGATGCCTGTGAGCCAAGGATTGATTTGCACATAGTAGTGTGGTAGTACACACATTTTTCCGTTCAAGATTGGGCTTCACACACCAAAATTTCACAAATTACCTATTTTTCCCGCGTTTTCTCAGGAAAAAAGACCCTTGCACATGGTGAAACAAAAACATAGATATGGCCAATTGATGCCTGTGAGCCAAGGTTTGATTTTTGTATTGTGATGTGGTAGTAAAACATGTTTTGCCTGTCAAGATTTGGCTTCATGCATCAAAATTACACAAATTATCTAGTTTTCTTGTGTCTTCCCAGGAAAAAAGACCCTTGCACATGGTCAATCAAGAACATAGATATGACCAATAGATTCCTCTGAGTCAAGGATTGATTTTCATATAGTGGTGTGGCAGTCTCATGCAGCCGTTTGCCTGTTAAGATGTGGCTTCACGCATCAAAATTTCACAAATTACCCTCTTTTTCTGCGTTTTCTCATGAAAAAAGACCCTTGCACACGGTGAATTAAAAACATAGAATATATGGTCAATTAATGCCTTTGAGCCAAGATTTGATTTTCATATAGTGGTGTGTTATTATCACATGTTTTGCCTGTCAACATTTGGCTTCACCCATAAATATTTCACAAATCACCTTTTTTCTGTGTTTCCTGAGGAAAAAGTGCCTTGCACATGGTGAAACAAAAAAATAGATATAGACTATTGATTCCTGTGGTCCAATTTTTGGTTTATGTAAATTGGTGTGGTAGTATTGCGTGTTTGCCTATGAAGATTTGGCTTCATGCATCAAAATTTCACAAATTACACATTCTTTCTGCATTTTCTCATGAAAAAAGACCCTTGCACATGGGGAATCAAAAACATGGATATTCCCAACACTGCCGGCATTAACCAGTCGAACACGGCAGTTCGAGCGGTGCTCGAACAGCCGTGTTCAACCGGTGGTCGGACAGGCACTGTCCGACCGAAGCACCTGCCGGCGGGTCGGACAGGCCTGTCCGATCAGTTCCTGGGACCGGTTGCACAGGACCAGCCGGGACCGGTCGGACAAATCTGTCCAACCAGTTGGCTCTCGCTTCGGTCGGACAGTGTCCGTCCGACCACCGGTCGAACACGGCTGTTCGAGCACCGCTCGAGCAGCCGTGTTCGACCGGTTAATGCCGGCAGTGCAATTGATGCATGTGATTCCAGGTTGGAATTTCATATAGTGGTGTGGTAGTATCATTCCTTTTGCCTGTCAAGATTGGGCCTCACACACCCAAATTTCACAAATTACCTATTCTCCTGTGTTTCCCCAGGAAAAAAGACCCTTGCTCAAGGTGAATCAAAAACATAGGTATTGCCAATTGATGAATCTGAGTCAAGTGTTGATTTGCAAATAGTGGTGTGGTAGTATCATGCCTTTTGCATGTCAAGATTTGGCTTCACGCATCACAATTTCACAAATCATCTATTTTTCCCATGTTTTCTCAGGAAAAGAGACCCTTGTACATGGTGAATCAAAAATATAGATTTGGCCAATTGATGCCTTTGAGTCAAGTGATGATTTGAGTATAGTGGTGTGGTAGTATCATGCCTTTTGCCTGTCAAGATTGGGCCTCATGCATCAAAATTTTACAAATTACCTATTGTTCCCATGTTTTCCTCAGGAAAAAGACCCTTTCACATGGTGAATCAGAAACAAAGATATTATCAATTGATGCCTGTGAGCTAAGGATTGATTTTCATATAGTGGTGTTGTGAGCCTGGGTCTCTTATGTGCCAACAGGACACAAGAAAGGGGAGCACAATAGTTGATTCCAGAAAGGATAAGGAGAGGACAACTATTGTGAAGTAGAGAAGGAAGAAGGAGAGGAAGAAGAATAGGGTTGTAACTATGAATATGATGATCTTTGGCCTTCTATGGGCTATTCTGGTTCTCTCCTTAAAGGAGGATGGTTTAAGGGCAGCTAAGCTTAACCCCTCTTCTCTTAAGAAACAGAGAAGGTCCAGTCAAAGACTGCCTTGCTTTTTTATGCCAAAGGAAACTGGCAAAGATTGTGTAGCAGGAAACCTATGTGGATTTTAGAAGCAGTCCAAAGAAGCACAGATGATATGTTTATTGGTTTTGTTCTTTATTTGATTGGAGAAGAAGATGAGCAGGATGGATGAAAAGATCAAGAGCTCAGAAGAGCTTTGAAGGAAGAGAGAACTTGGAACAAGCTGATTACTATTCAATCAGATGACACCAAATGAACACAACAACATAGGGATGTGATGGAATCTGTGTTGATTGAGTAGGGAGGAGTGATGTTGTCCAGAGTTGTCTGATTCTTCTAAGTTGGTGGTTCTGAGTGATGATGAAGTTTTTCATTCAGCCAGCTGAAAAAATGGTTAACCTTGTTGATTGAAATGCATATATTCAATATGGTTCAAACTTAAAAAATAATAGATGTTCAAGGTGTAATTACTCCTCAATTATACATCACAACTATGGACAATAATAGATGAAAATGATCAGAAAAATGAGGGGAATCTGGAGAGGACATTGTTGAAGCTTTTTGGGCAACAATGTTTTCTGTAAGGCTGACAGGTGTGATAGTATCACACATTTTGACAGTCAAGATTGAGCTTCACACATCAAAATTTCACAAATTACCTATTTTTCCTGTGTTTTCTCAGGAAAAGAGACCCTTGAACATGGTGAAACAAAAACATAGATATGGCAAATTGATGCCCCTGAGCCAAGCTTTGATTTTAATATAGTTGTGTGGTAGTGTCATGTGTTTTGCCTGTCAAGATTTGGCTTCACGCATCAAAATTCCACAAATTACCTATTTTTCCTGCGTCTTCCTAGGCAAAAAGACCCTGGCACATGGTGAACCAAAAACATAGATATGGAAAATTGATTTCTCCAAGTCAAGGGTTGATTTTCATCAATTGGTGTGGCAGTATCATGCCTTTTGCCTGTCACAATTTGGCTTCACACATCAAACTTTCACAAATTACCAATTGTTTCTGTCTTTCCTCATGAAAAAGGACCCGTGCACATGGTGAATCAAAAACATAGATATGGACAATTGATATCTGTGAGTCAATTTTCATTCTTGATATAGTGGTGTGGTATTATAACATGTTTTACCTGTCAAGATTTGGCTTCATGCATGAATACTTCACAAATTACCTTTTTTTCAGTGTTTTCTCAGGAAAAAAGACCCTTGCACATGGTGAAACAGAAAAATAGATATAGAAAATTGATGCCTTTGAGACAAGGTTTGATTTTTATATAGTGGTGTGGTATTCTTGCGTGTTTTGCTTGTCAAGATTTGGCTTCACACATCAAAATTTCACAAATTACCCGTTTTTTCTGCATTTTCTCAGGAAAAAAGACCCTTGCACATGGTAAATCAAAAATGTAGATATGGCCAATTGATGCCTGTGAGCCAAGGATTGATTTTAAAATAGTGGTGTGGTAGTATCATGCCTTTTTCCCGTCAAGATTGGCCTTCAGGCATCAAAATTTCACAAATTCCCTTTTTATCCCATGTTTTCTCAGGAAAAAAAACCTTTGCACATGGTGAATCAAAAAAACAGATATAACCCATTGATGCCTCCTGTGAGCCAAAGTTTGATTCTCACATAGTTGTGTGGTAGTATCACGTGTTTTGCCTGTCAAGATTTGGCTTTGCACATGAAAATTTCCCAAATTACCCATTTTTTCTGCTTTTTCTCAGGAACAAAAACCCTTTCACATGGTGAATGAAAAATTTAGATATGGCCAATTGAGGTGTCAGAGTCAAGGGTTGATTTGAATATAGTGGTGTGGTATTATCATGCCTTTTGCCTGTAAAGATTTTGCTTCACACATCAGAATTTCAGAAAATACCAATTTTTCCCGTGTTTTCTCACAAAAAAGACCCTTGCACATGGTGAATCAAAGACACATATACTTCCAATTGATGCCTGTGAGCCAAGGTTTGATTTTCATATAGTTGTGTGGTAGTATTGCGAGTTTTGCCGGTCAAGATTTGGCTTCACGCATGAATATGTCAAAAATCACCTTTTTTTTCTGCCTTTTCTCAGGAAAAAAGACTCTTTCACATGGTGAAAAAAATATATAGACAATTGATGCCTTCGAGCCAAGGTTTGATTTTCATATAGTGGTGTGGTATGATTGCGTTTTTTGCCTGTCAAGATTTGGCTTCATGCATCAAAATTTCACAAATTACCTCTTTTTCCTGTGTTTTCTTAGGAAAAAAGACCCTTGCACATGGTGAATCAGAAACAACAATATTGCCAATTCATGCCTGCAAGCCAAGGTTTGATTTGAATGTAGTGGTGTGATATATGGTATCATGCCTTATCCCTGTCAAGATTGGGTTTCACGCATCAAAATTTCACAAATTCCCTATTCATCCTGTGTTTTCTCAGGAAAAATGACCCTTGCACATGGTGAATCAAAAACACAGATATAGCCAATTGAGGCCTCTGAGTCAGGTTTTCATTTACATACAGTGGTGTTGTAAAATTGCGCCTTTTGCCTGTCAAGACTTGGCTTCACGCATCAAAAGTTCACAAATTACCAATTTTTTCTGCATTTTCTCAGGAACAAAGACTCTTTCACATGGTCAATCAAAAAAATTGATATGGCCAATTGATGCCTGTCAGCCAAGATTTCATTTGCATATAGTGGTGTGGCAGTATCATGCCTTTTGCCTGTCAAGATTGGGCTTTGTTCATGAAAAATCCATTGATTCACCATGTGCAAGGGTCTTTTTTTGTGAGAAAACACAGGAAAAATGGGTAATTTGTGAAATTTTGATGCGTGAAGCAAAATATCAACAGGAATAGACATGATACTACCACACCACACTACAAACATTTCTAATTTTACCCAAAGAAAAAACAACTGTTTGGGTTAGGCAAAATGTTAATTTTTTTCAACAAAATGGCACAGTAATAAAAATTGAGCAAAACTGAGCATGCTCAGCAAAATTCCCTAAAGTTGCCAGAATGAATAAAATTTATTTCTGCTCAGTTTGTAAAAAAAAAAAAAAATGCTGGGCATGCTCAGTATAGCTTATTTTTCACTTCTGACCATTTTTTGTAAAATTGGGTATATGTTTTTCCCATCCCAAGTTCACATTTTCCTTCTGGGTAGAATTGAAAATGTTTGTAGTGCCACTATATGCAAATCAACCCTTGACTCTGATACCTCAATTGGCCATATCTTCATTTTTAATTCACAATGTGAAAGGGTCTCTGTTCCTGAGAAAAAGCAGAAAAAACGGGTAATTTGGGAAATTTCCGTGTGCAAAGCCAAACCTTGACAGGCAAAAAACATGATACTACCACACAACTAGGTGAAAATCAAACCCTGGCTCACAGGAGGCATCAATTGGATATGTCTATGTTTTTGATACACCATGTAAATTTCCCGAGAAAACACGGGATAAATAGGGAATTTGTCAAATTTTGATGCCTGAGCCCAATCTTGACAGGCAAACGGCATGCACTGCAAAAGGGGTTGTATTGGTTACAACCCCCGCGGTAACGTCGGCCGGCGGCCGATGTTACATTGGTCGCCCAGACCGATTTTATGTTGGCCGGGCCCACTGATACATTAGAACAAAGGCATAATGTATTGGTAGGACTCACCAATGTAACATTGGTCTGGTAGACCAATGTTACATTGGTTGCCGCCACCGATCTAGCCGCGGGGGGTTGTAACCGATACAACCCCTTTGGCGGTGATGATACTACCACACCACTATGTGAAAATCATCAATTGATTCAGCGGCATCAATTGGCTATATCTATGTTTTTGATTCACCGTGTGCAAGTGTCTTTTTTCCCGAGAAAACGTGGGAAAAGTAGATCATTTGTGAAACTTTGATGCGTGAAGCCAAATCTCGACAGGCAAACGGCATGATACTACCACATTACTTTATGCAAATCAACAATTGACTATGATTCATCAATTTTCCATACCTATGTTGTTGATTCACCATGTGAAAGGGTCTTTTTTCCTGGGAAAACACGGGAAAAATAGGTAATTTGTGAAATTTTGATGCGTGAGGCCCAATTTTGACAGGCAAAGGCATGATACTACCACACACTACAAACATTTTCAATTTCACCCAGAAAGAAAATGTGAAATTGGGATGGGAAAAACATATACCTAATTTTACAGAAAATGGTCAGAAGTGAAAAATAAGCTATACTGAGGATGCTCAGCAATTTTTTTTTTTTTTACAAACTTGAGCAGAAATCATTTTTATTCATTCTGGCAACTTTAGGGAATTTTGCTGAGCATGCTCAGTTTTGCTCAATTTTTATTACTGAGCCATTTTGTTGAAAAAAGTTACCATTTTGCTTAACCCAAACAGTAGTTTTTTCTTTGGGTAAAATTACAAATGTTTGTAGTGACACCACTATATAAAAATCCAACCTTGGCTCACAGGAATCAATTGGCCATATCTATTTTTTTGATTCCCCATGTGCAAGGATTTTTTTTTATGAGAAGATGCAGAAAAAGTGGATCATTTGTGAAATTTTGATGTCTGAAGCCAAATCTTGACAGGCAAACACGCAATACTACCACACCACTATATATAAATCAAACCTTGGCTCACAGGCATCAATTTTCTATATCTATTGTTTTTTGTTTCATCATGTGCAAGGCACTTTTTTCCTGAGAAAACACAGAAAAAAAAGGTGATTTGTGAAATATTCATGGGTGAAGCCAAATCTTGACAGGCAAAACACATGATACTACCACACCACTATGTGCAAATCAAATCCTGGCTCACAGGCATTAATTTTCCATATCTATGATTTTGATTCACTGTGTGAAAGGGTCTTTTTTCATGAGAAAACACAGAAAAAGAGGGTAATTTGTGAAATTTCAATGCGTGAAGCCACATCTTAACGGGCAAAAGGTGTGATACTGCCACAAAATTATATTCCAATCAAACCTTGTCTCATAGGCACCAATTGCCCATATCTAGGTTTTTGATTCACCATGTGCAAGGGTCTTTTTTCCTGAGAAAACACAGGAAAAATAGGTAATTTGTGAAATTTTGCTACATGAAGCCAAATCTTCACAGGCAAAACATGTGATACTACCACACCACTATATGCAAATAAAACCTTGGCTCAGGTGCATAAATTTTCCATATCTATGTTTTTGATTCACCATGTTCAAGGGTCTTTTGTGCTGAGAAAACACAGGAAAAATAGGTAATTTGTGAAATTTTGATGTTTGAAGCCTAATTTTGATAGGCAAAGTGTGTGATACTATCAAACCACTATATGAAAATCAATTCTTGGCTCACAGGCATCAATTATCCATATCTATGTTTCTGATTTACCATGTGAAAGGGTCTTTTTTCCTGAGAAAACATGGGAAAATAGGTAATTTGTAAAATTTTGATGCATGAAGCCCAATCATGACAGGCACAAGGCATGATACTACCACACTACTATACTCAAATCATCACTTGACTCAGAGGCATCAATTGGCTATATCTATGTTTTTGATTCACCAAGTGCAAGGGTTTTTTTTCCTGGGAAAACATGGGAAAAATAGATAATTTGTGAAATTTTGATGCGCAAAGCCCAATCTTGACAGGCAAAAGGAATGAGACTGAAGGTTTTGCCACAATGGCAGGATTATAAAAGTGAGACGAATTATAAAAGTGAGACTCTAGAGCACCAACCGTGGAAACCACTTGTGACAACAAGCCTTTTGGTTGTTGGTGACTGTTGGGTACATTTGCATTTGAACAGAAATGGATGGTAGTAGGGTTGCATGGCGTCACAGTTTGGGGTGCAGAAAAGGCCGGGAATGGTTTGAATGGATTTCTGCAGGGAGGAACCGGCAGATGGGAAAGGGATTTTGGAAAATACAAAGGACAGTATCTTTGTGTGACATCAGGGAGCAGAGGGCACAAAAGGAGGAAAATTGAACCACCTTGTTCCAGTGCCTTTCCACAAGAAGTGCTTGACCTGATCAACAAGTGCAACACAATTCCTAAACTCCACGCAAAACATTTGTACTAATGTTTTGCATGGAATAGCAATCTGAAGATTGCTTTGGAAAGTTGCAGATTGCCTTGGAAAGTTGTCTACATTAATACAGATGTTTTGCATGGAGTTTACCAATTTTGTTTCACTTGTTGATCAGGTCAAGCACTTCTTGTGGAAATGAACTGGGACAGCCCATGGGTGAGGCACTGCAATAAAAACTTGCTCAAATGCCGGAAGTTGGCATGTGGAAACTTGAGTATTACTGAAGTCCTTATTTGATGCAAGCTTGGAGTGAGGTAAGCTTCACTGCTGGCATTGATTGGTCAAAAACAGCTGATTGAGCAGTTCTTGAACAGCTGTATTTGACCAGTGATTGGACAGGCACTGTCTGACCCAAGCACGTGCCAGCCATATGGATGGGCCTGTTCAATTGGTTTGATTGAAACCGGTCACCACCAGCCAGGAACTGATTGGGCAGACCCGCTTGAATGGCCAGCATGCGCTTTGGTTGGACGGTGCCTGCCCAAGATCACTTGTTGAACACGGTTGTTTGAGCATTTCTTGACCAGCCATGTTTGACTGGTTAATGCTGATAGTGCTTACAATAATGTTATCTTGTGATACAGTAGTGATATGATGTTAGTATCTTGTAATATGACAGTGATCTGATATTTTTATATTGGGATATGACAGTTATATGATATGGTGATATGGTGATGTTATATGAGGGTGGTTTGAAAAAGTTGACCACTACAAGATATCCCGCATATCCCGTAATGTCTTACTCAGTATCCCGTACAGGATATATTGTAGGGTATGTAGTGAAAGTGGAGAAATATGGAAATAAATTGCTGAGGGGAGTGTTTTGATACACCATGAGTGGTTCCGTTTGATTCTTCGTGATTGTGCGAGTCAAACAACGTCCCCAGTGTCTATATTCGTTGAGGAATGACTGAGCTACAGTCTCTCAAACAATGAGGTGTGTTGGCTGCTCTAGGTGTTTGCACGATTTGGAGGATCCGAGTTGAGAGGGATTCGTGCGGGATTTCAGGGCCTGTTCGGCACGCGCGAGCTCAAGATATTGCATTTCATAGAAAACTATCTGCCCATGGGCAGATATTATCTCGATGAATCTGAGATTACAAATACCGCTCAGCCAAACATGACCAGCATCTGTAGCACTGGAGACAGCTTGTCCTCGCTTGGCTCCAAATACAGATACTGGAGCGTTTGGCTGAGCATCACCAATCCTCACCGGTCACCCTCCCCATGGCCTATACAGGTCATTGGGGATACCATTCCTTGAGAGAGGACATGCCTCTCCCAATGGCTCAAGAGCAAAAACTCTTCACTGACTCATACTAGTTCTTGTAAGTCACTGGCAGAGTCTACATAACCAATATCAGTTATCAAAGGCAAAAGCCTTCTACTGACCAATAACAATCATGAGGCCTTCACAAACAATCTCTACAGAGACCAGTCATTTAGAGATCAAACAATCTCTACAGTAGAGAGCATTCTACTCTGTACTGACTGATTGGTATCGGTCAGTAGAGAGCAAGAATGCTCTCTATTGACCGATTGGTATTGGTCAACCCATCCGTACCGGTCAGCAGATAGCAAGAGCAAGAATGCTCTCTACTGACAGATTGGTATTGGTCAGTAGATAGCAAGAATGCTCTCTACCAATCGGTATCAGTCAGCCAATCCGTACCGGTCAGCAGAGAGCATTTTGATCTCTACTGACCAATTGATATTGTTCAGTATTGGTACCGGTCAGTAGAGAGCATCAATTGGCCATTAGAGAGCACCAATTGGTCAGTAGAGAGACCGATGCCGATCATTAGTGTCCAAACGCTCTCTACTGAACGATACCGGTAAATAGAGAGTGAATGCTCTCTATAGACCAATAATGGTAATAGTAGAGCAAATGCTCTGCTGGCCAATACCAGTGATTGGGAGAGTCACACTCTCACAATGACTGGTATTGGTGATTGGGAGTTTGTACCTTCTCCGCCGACCAATATTGGTTAATGGCGGAGTGATTGGTGATTAGAGAGGTGAATGAACAATGTGTGAATGATGTGTGGCCAGGAAAGGTCATGCCCGGCAAGATACTATCTTCGATTGAGATACAGCAAATTTGCTGTATCTCGGGTTGGTCATAATTGGCAGGAGCCCTGCAGATAGTATCTCAAAGAAAAACGAGATATTTGAGCTACCAAACACCGACTTTTTGTCAGATTATGACATTGGCCGAAGCAGCGACCAAACGGCGCCGCAAGGAAGATACCAGATGGACAGACTTCGCTGCAATGCAACGTACAGCCATAACATGAAAGGATGCGGGGGTGGGTCGTTTTTTGAGCTCCAAAACTTGCAGCTCAACTTCAGCCACCCCCTTGTATAGCTTGGACATACAGGCCCAGCCGGAACCTGTAGGCAGTCCTGTGAGCATCAACCCGCTACCCAGAAAGGTGCGGGGACTAGTAAGGGTGTAACCCGTTTCAGTGCCCCGGGGTCTCACCCCGAGGTCTGACCCCGGGGTGTGGGGCTTCGGGACGGCCTCAGCAATGCCCCGATGCCCCGGGGTATCAGGAATGCGGGAAAAACAAAGGAAAAAAAGAAAAACCAGAACAAAAGATGAAAAAAAAGATGACAGATCAAACAAAAAAAGAGGAAAAAAAATCCACAAAACAAGGAAAATGAACCAACATGGCAATTTTGGCTTGGATTTGAGGAAAAGCTGCGACCCCGGGGTTCAGGGATGCCCCGGGGCATTTCAGGGTGTGGGGTTCGGGACAACCCTCAGACCCCGTCCCGAACCCCGGGTTACACCTTTAGGGACTAGTGCTCCCATGCCTGCACAGCGGACTTCGACCTATTTTTACACCAGGAATCATTTGGTGTGGGTCCCAAGACCTCAATGTGAAAAATGGCCAAGATAGGATTCTTGCCCTGCCGAATTTCCTGTATTTGCTTGCAAATACAGGAGCAGTGGCTGAAGTTGTGGGTGGCTGAAATCGAGCTTTTTGACAAAAAGCAACCCGCTCCAAACCGCATCCTTTCATGTTATGGCTGTAAGCCACTGGTTCCCTTCTCGAGACATCCGTCTCATGTTTCAAGGCTGATCAAGCCTCTTCCTCCTTTGCTTACAGCAAAGGAAGCAAGTCGCGGCGCCGGAACCAAGAAACACCAGGGCAACCAAGCCTCAAGTCAACCTGGAACCACGAACCCGACGGGCCCCTCCCACGTAGGAACAAGGGCACCCAAGGAGCACCCGTGAGTACTTAAGGAGCTACCTCTGGCACGGATTGTGGAGGCATCAGTCTAACTGAGTCTCATCACTTCACCGCACGCAGGTACCCTCATTGCTCATCCACCAGCACTCCAAAGTTAGCCACTCGCATCAGCCATTCTCTGAACGAGTGAGTAAAGGCATTAGGCATAAGCTCAGCGTCTGCACAAGCTAACACCCCTGTACTAGCCGCCTCTATAGATCCTCACATAGGCCCGACACAGGAGCATTGCTATCTCACCGCATTAGCTGTAGGCCAGACAAGTGAGTAATAGTTCAGATGACTACCTGAGCCACAAGTGATGGGCGGCTGACTGACACAAGCTTATGTGACAGACTGCAGCATTCGCACCTCGCGCAGTCCAGATAACTCGGGAACTATCAAGCCCAAACATAGGATCAAAAGTAAATCCTAAGCACACCAGCCTCAATCAAGGTGTAGAGAAGGAGAACTGACGATCAGCCCTTGCTCCCATTTTTCCTGTCTTCAATCATCCATCTCTCTCTCTCTCCCAGTTCCACATTTCGTTCTCCATCACAAACTCTCATCTCTCTCTCTCTCTCGTCATTAAGACTCCACACGCTCCACAGGAGCCAGCCAAGAGCACGGATAGACCTGCTCTTAGGTAAATTTCATTCCTCTCTATGAGCGATTCCGCGTGATCCTAGCTTGTAAATAGTCAAAACTCATTAGTGTTTTTCTCTTAGTAATCTGAATTCTTTCACTTTTGGTTTCGCCAGTATCTCCTGAAATGAGATACAATATCTTGCCAGTATCTTGAGTTTTGCGGGGGCCCGCGAGACACTCGCAAGATACAGCCCGCGCGCCGAACGGCCCCTCAACTTTTTGCGGGTTCACTCAGTTCGGGACTGGCTCCGCGTGCAGCCGCGAGGCCAGTCTCACACTGCATCAATACAGTGTCCATAGTTCGATGACTGCCACCAGAAAAGGCCAGGGACAGCGGGGGATAAAAAATATTCCGGGGCCAAAAAAAATATTCAACCAAAAAAATGAAAAAATTGTGTGAGAAACCGCAATCATTTATGATTTAGCTGTATCATGATCATCTTTCTGGGATTCAACTGCCAAGTGGTGTGCAGGCCTGCATTGAGTCATACCAATGCTTTGACATGAAGCAATACAATTTGACTTGAGGCCACATAACTTGAAGAGAACTCAATGGCATTGGGCAATCCAAGGCAATTTTGAGACTTTTTTTTTTGGAGAAGTAAATCGGATCAAGTTTTTGAAGGACCAAACCAAACCTTTTTAAAGTCAGCCTCTCTTGCTTTTTGCCAAGTTTCAAGCTGAGGGTCTGTTGGAAGCTTGTTGCTCTGCGAGTGCTGTACCCCTTGATCCCAGTTTGGTCACAGAGTTGAGTGCAGTCCCCTGCGTCGCGCATGCTTGCCGGGGCGGCAGCGGTGGGAAGTCGCGAACAACCTGCTCAGATCCACATCGGAAGAAGACATCAGCACTCATCCTTAGTCGCGGCGCAAGCATGTCCTCTCATCCAGCACATTCTCCGTCCAAAACGACAGCGTATGTCCCCTCCAATTCAGTGTTCAAGGTAAATCTGGAGGCTGTTTCAGCAAAATCGGTGATGTAGCCTGCATGCTAACCTTTCGACGTTATGTGTACTATAGGAGGATATCTTCCGCGGAAAGGTGCTCTTCTGCACCGGA
>PGCI01000048.1:365000-390353 GCA_002873125.1 Puccinia coronata f. sp. avenae
CTTAACCCAAACAGTAGTTTTTTCTTTAGGTGAAATTACAAATGTTTGTAGTGGATGCTGGTAATCGTTGAAGCTACCGATCTTCATTTGGTTGGATGTGGCGGTTGACTCTGGACCAAGACAAAGGAGAACAAGGGTTAGAAGAAACTCTGAATGCCAGTGTTCAGGCCGAGACAAACTGGGGGTTGGATTCCCGGTCTTCCCGAGGCGGCCTTCGGAACATTCAATGACAACCTCCATCCACCGCACCGAATCATCTGTCGCTCAACGGAGCACCCAGCGCGTCCAATTTTCACCACTCTGTGGTCTTTCGCCCGCCTGGGTGAACTGGGCATTTCTGTTACACGTTCTCATCTTCATACATGTCGTTAGCGGGGCAATTTCCAACACCAAGGCTCTTCCGGACATTGTTGCTCTAGGCCGAATTCCGCCGAGATGGAAAGCTTTTGATCAATCCGAACAGACGTCGGGCTTCGGCAAAAGATTCTTGGACGAAAAAGGCCAGCTCGAGTTCTTTTACAACCAGCAGGTATACTTAACCGCACGTTTAGCTCCTGTCACAAAAGGCACAAGATCCACCAGCGGAGATGTCGAGCAAAATACCGATCAACTGGGCCAAATACAGCTAAATCCCACCCCGAGTTTTCCTCAGACTGTATTGGAAATTTCCACCCCAATCCGGGGAAGTATTGTTACCTTATCAATAGTCGATTTGAAGAATAAGATACACATCAAGGACCAGAAGATCCCTGGCAAATCATCAGTAGAAACTTACGAATTAGCAGAAGGATACGAGCCTAGTCAACTCCTCTTTTCTGTAGATGGAATTGCTGATCATGGTTACAAAAAAAATCAGAAGCCCAAACCGATCAGGCCAGCACTACCACCTCAATCACGCGTGCTTGGCTCGGACACGAATGTACTTGATATTGATAGAAGTCACCAAGAATCAAGATTCTTGCAGTGCCTCATGCTTTTCCAATTGATCTGGAATTCCGGATGGTCCTGGATCTCATCCCGCGTTCGGTGATTGTCAGTTGGATCCACTGATATATCGAGAAAATGAAAGAAGATAATCAAACCAAGAATAAAAATGCTGGCCTAATCGTCTAGGCTGTTTATAGTTGTTGTTTGCTTCCTAAGCATGTTTTCAGCCTTCTTTTCTATATGTATGGCAGCCTTTTCAAGAGATCTTGCGGTTATGGATTAGGACCACTTTATCAACCGGTTTGACAACATAGTAGCACCACCTGAAGGACCAGCACTTCTATCATCATCCATCACCCCAGTTTTAATCACCGTATCAGCGATTAGCTCTACAGCGTAGTTAATTTCAAAACACACCACAAGGTCATATAGATCCGCCTATCGGATGCTCTTTCGGGCTCGTTCACGTTCAAACTTCACACTATCCAATCGACTCTCCGCAGTATGGTTGCCAATTGTTTAATCTACCCCGCTGCGATCATCTCTGAGACTCTACGCTGCCCAGACTGAGGTCATTCTGACGGTACCAAACTCGGGGCGTCGATGAAGCAGAGTGGCAGTGAGCATGAGAAAATACACATCCGGGGCTGAAAGTGACATCGGGGCGGAGTCAATTGTCCCTTGTAACTGATGCTGCTGCTGCTCTGACTCGGCTTGAGAGGAATGAGAATGAGGATGCGTATGCTGATTGGGGAGTGGGACGTGGTTCAGGCTGACTTGAGGCTGCTGCATGTTCATGTTGGCTGGAAAGGATGGCGCGGAGTGGTTATTGTCGTGGCCATTGGATACCATACCAGGATTGTGTGTCGGGTGTGATTGTTATAGTGGTGGGAATTGTGTGGTGGGATTGAGATTAGAGGTGTGACTCGGGGCCGGGACGTTAATGGATCCATTCTTGAGATTATTTTGATGATTTGAGCTCAACTGAGACAACGACAAGTTGAGGCCATAATGGTTGGAGAACGCTGATGGATGCTGGGAAGCAGTACTACTAGTAGGAGCGGGGTTGGGTTTCCGCCAATTGCTGCTAGAATCATAAAACAAACAAAGACAAGGAATCAATATGACTTTTGGCTGATTGGAGTGTGTTGTGTATAGCAAGAAAAAATCAGATTCGATCTAAGACCAACGACTGTATAGGAGTGACTCCTTCATAGTAATCTGCAGACCTTTTGGAGACATGGAACAAGGCTGTGGTGTAGTCCCATTTGTGGTCCCTGTTAAAAACCTCACACAATTAAAACAGGTCAGAAAAATTAACACATGTTCATTTGATACATTCAATCAGCAGAAAGATAGGTAGGCTCACCCAAGTCCATCTGCTATGAAGCAGTGCACTGTTCCAGCTATTGCAGCTCCGGACAGCCTTCCTCCGCCAATTGATTGGGTTGGAATGCAGCAAGTTTGCCAATGAGGAATGGATGGGTTGGCAATGATGTTGACCACTCTCCGCTTGGCGCCCACCATGGCTGATAGATTGGTTGATTGGTTTGGAGGGAGAACACTGATTCAATTCAAGGCAATGCAAAATCACCCATGGTGGCATGAGGGAAGACCCCAAGGGAGCAAAGAGATATGAGATGTATTCATCAAGCAAAACAGAGTGTTGAAGGCAGCGGAAAAAGGAAGGGAAAATTTTACACAAGAAAAAAATATGCACATCATGTACATAAGAAGGGAAAAAATTATCAAAGTTGCCGTCCAGCCCTCAGTTCATCCAGGAGCTCCTGGTTTGTGGTTGTGATATTATGGAGCGCCACCAGGATCTTGTCTTGAACTTCACACCGGTCCTGATTTTGCTGTATGAGCCACACTGACACATGTATTGGGTAAAAATAAGTGTGCATGTACATACAGCAGTGGACCCAAAAAAAGAAAAAAATCACCAATGAGGATGGCCATTGAGAAACAAGCCATGAAGAATGACCTAGGATCTTTACGACAAAGAAAAAGGGTAATTGATGTGAGCACACAGCACATAAATACTGAAGTATAAAAGAGACACAATCAGACTTACCTTTAGACTCAGACAGCTTGTCAGTAAACAAGGTACAAATTTTTTTAATGTGTTGCTTGTCTAATGGGGGGATGGCTAAGGAAATCAAGATGTGTAAGAGGAGGCTTTTTTATAATAGAAAAGAAAAGGGATGAATGCAGTTGCACCTGTCAAAGCCTTGCTGGCCATTGTCAGGAGTAACTGTTTCCATGTCTTATCCACTGCCGGGGTGGATGTGGGTTGGGCCATGGAAGAAATTTGAATGGATAAATGGAGAAATATGCTTTGTGAGGAAGCAGTCTGACTGGACCAGTCCTATGTATCTCTCTCATTCCTAGCACTACAAGAAAATCTGCTTCAACTGCCACCAGTTGACATGCAGTTACTTTGATTTTACTTCTGCTGTAACTTGAATCTTACTCAAATAACACTTCAAAACAACTTCAATGCACAGTCACTGTGCATTGTGCACAGTGACTGTGCAAGAAAAGTTTTTTTGAATTAACTTGGAAGTAAAAGGGGAAGTAAGATGGGATTAACCTGCATGTCAATTGGTGGTAGTTGTAGCAGATTTTCTTGTAGTGTAGGGTGAACTTGGCCCTTGGATGGCCTGGTATGTCTTGCTGCAATGGGCCCTGTCATTGGCTTGATTAATGAGGCCACATCCTGGCTCAACTTCAAACAAAGCTCAGGCCCGTCCTTGCTCAGCGGCTCCAGGCCAGGCAGAGTCTCATCTCCTAAAATTGATGTGTGGACCACCTCTTGTGCTTGTTCCTCTCCCAGCTTTGTGCTTCTCCCCTCCTGCATTGTCCAACCCAGTCAGCCAGAGCCAGCACAGAGAGCCTGTTGTATCATACAGCTCTCTCACATCCTCACCACGAACATGCTTGGACTCAGAGCGTCATTCTGTCCACTCTGGCTTTGCGAGTGACTTGCAAAATGGCCAAGCCCTCCTCCATCCTGCCCTTCATCAAGCCTGTCCTGGTCCTTACTTAACTCCTACCTTATGCGGGAGGTTGAGTTTGGCAAATGGCTTTGTCACCCACCTCCCTGCGGGAGGGGGGCTTTTCCACTCTCCAAAGGAGAGACTTACCTAAGTTAGGTCCTGGCCACGTAACCCCCACTTGCCACCTCCACACCAACTAACCTTGCTCCCTCCTTCCAGCTGCTCCAATCCATCGTCAATGCCATCCATGGCCTCCCGGGTCTTTGCAGGCTGGAACCCGGTCTATTGCGCGCCCAACTCATCACTCTTTGTTATACAAATACATTCCAACCCATCATTTTCATAATATATTGTACTCTCTGAGTGAAAAGAATACATTGAATTGACATGGTGAAACTTATCAACCATCCTTTCCTACCAATCTCTATGTCCTCACAGCATCTTCTCTGACATTCAAATGTTTGCCTGCTCCTTAACCACCTCAAAGTTACAGGACCAGCTGACCACACTCCTTCTTGACTCCGTTGCATTCTCTTGAACGCAAGCCACAATCACCACTCTTAATAAAAAACTTCATTTGTTGGCCAATCATTATGAGATACAATGCCCCCCCGGCGTGGTTGACTTCTTTTACATGGTCTCACAAGCACATTTCTTGAATCTACTAAAAAACACTTCTTTAGCTCATGTAGTCGTAGAGTGACTCTTGCCCACTGTTGGAGCTTGCTGATGTTGTGATCACAGTGCACTGACACCAAGCAGGTGTTGTAGGGTTTCATAAATACATACTGATGTGCATGATTGGAGTCTCCTTTTGAGGTTCTGGCTCAGCGCGCATATGTACACGCGTGGAGGAAATCTATGTAAATATATTTATCTAGCTTTTTTGTACAACTAGTTATGCATGTTTGTGTTTTCTCCTCCCCGGGCAACAAAGCGTGGTACAGTTGCGCGCGGCAATGTACTGTACAAAACTTTGGCTGAGGTCCAAAATGTTTGGTCAAAAAATACCAAAAAACCGGAAAAATTTGTCATTTCTGAGCGCCTGTGGATGCTCTTTAAGACCCTTTTCAAGGATTAAACATGCTTTTTGATACTTGGGTATGTGTTTAGGGCAATAAAATAACCCAATACTGTGTACTTTGGCCTTGATTCAGGCCTTGGGTCCAAATGATCGAGCATTACAAAAAAAAAAAAAGAATGGCTGGACCAAACAGGTCGCCACTGGAAGACTTCCCATTGCATCTGTAGCCCCCTACAGATGCAAATTTGATATTTCAAATGTAAAAATACAGCAACTTGTAATTTTACATTTCTGTCGCTATCAAGGCAATCAGATTTAATTATCAGATTTACAGACACTTCACCGGCCAGATCCTCCGCAACAAACCACGATGTACAGCTCAATGATCATGGATGAAGATGAAGATTGCCAAGAGGAAGAAGACAAAGATAATCTTATAGTCATTTTGGCCTTAGCCGTACTAGGAAAACCAATACCTATTTGATCATTGCAAAAGTATCTCACTTGTCAAGATCTTGCCGGCCATCCTCGTACAAGCAGCGCCTGGACTCATCTGCACTCAATTGGCAATGACCGTGCCTTTGTGACTGTTATGGGAATTGACGTCGCCACCTTTGAATCGCTTCTCGTACCGTTTGATCTTGCGTGGAGAGGGACAACAATCCCCAGGGCTGATGTTAACGCAAATGGAGCTCCACAGCTGTCTCTCCAATCCCTTGATTCTGCAGGAGGAATGGCTCTGATACTCCACTGGATCAGCTCAACAATGTCTGGATACTCGCTCCAGCAAATATTCTCAATCACAGCCGCTGTTTGCTCGCGTGATCTTCTTCATGCTTGCATCTGTTTGCTAGCGGTTCTGAAGGACTTGAAGATATCCCGGATCTCATGGCCATCATCCGAATTGAAATTCAGGTGCTATAGCAAGATGATCGAGAACAAATACCCTCGTCTAACAGGGTGTTTTGCTTTTATTGATGGCCTGAACCTTCCAGTCCTGGTGGCCAATGATGAATAGTAAGCAATCATTTTCTCATTCCAATTGGTGGACAGGTTGGCTAATCCATACACATTTTCAGTATACAGAATGCATACTATAACGGTTGGACATGCTCGCATTACTGCAGCAATGTCCTCACTTTTGCCCCTGATGGCACAATAATCAATGCAATACTAAATGCGCCGGGTTCTTGGCATAACTCCCATGTTGCCAAGAAGGTGTACGGGAAACTCTTGGATGATACTCCCGCCGTTTATCGGATTCTTGCAGACACCGCTTTCCCTCGTTGCACGGATTGACTTGACTACCGAATCCTTGCCCCCAAGAAGAGGGGTGACAGACTCCCCATCAATCCCTCAGATTTTGCGCAGCTGAAGGTACTGAATGAGCAGATTGTCTCTGCGCGTCAAGCAGCCGAATGGGGAATGCGAGCATTGCAGGGGTCCTTCAGCCGTCTGAAGTTACCCCTGCCTGCCTCAGACCACGAGGGCCGTCGGGACATCATACTACTTGCGGTTTGGCTTCATCAAATTCAATGCCAATTGGTTGGCATCAATCAGACTGCAGCGGTCTATCAAGGCGTGGAGAACGACTTTCAGCTCCTGGGGCGCCAGTTTCACAACATGCTCTTCCCTGAAATCAAACACTGTTGTTGCATTAGTCGTTATTATGACGGGTGGCTTTAAATACTACCAAATTTTTTTTCTTTTTTTCTCTCTCACACGTATTCAAATGGAAATTTTATTGCTAATTACTTCCACATTTCCGGAGGCGTGAGTACATAAGCAAAGTAAATAAGAGAGGAAAATATAATAAATAAATTTTTTTGATGTTTTCTTTTTATGTGAGCAAGCAAGAAAAAAATTGCAATGAAGAAGAGATAAAAGAAATCAATGTTTCATGTGAGCAAACAAGAAAGGAAAGGCAGTGAAGAAGATTTAAAAAAACAATTTCAACTTTGTATGTGAGCAAGCGAGAAAAAAAAAGGAATGAAGAAGGCCAAAAAACGATCTCAAGGGCCTAAATTGGACAAGGTGGGATCAAATGGGTACGCTGGGCCTTCATGGACTTGGTTGGAGGTGGCCGATCTGCCAATATGTGAGGAACTCGATGGTGGAAAAGGGATTGGCTGTGAGTTAAATTGGTTATGAGTGGCGTACATCGCAGGGCTCGTCTGCATGAACTCCATTTTGCTCTTGAGAGCTTGATTCTTGATCTTGAGCTCGGTCACTTTTTCTTGAAGATCCGCCACTTTCTGTTGTTCAACCTGTTGTAATTGATTGATTTTCTCTTGGAGCGATTCAATAGTCTTTTTTGCATCACGTAGCTGCATCGAATAGAATCTTGACATGCCATTTTCATAGTCCCTCTTCTTGCGAGTGGCAGGATCAAGGTGATTTGCAAGAGCTTGTTCAAGATTGCTTCCCGAGGCCAATCGACTCCCTGAGCAATTCAAAGTGCCCCTTGGACTGTTGGATGTCAATTGGGAGGGGGTATGACGATGGGGACCAATGCGCAACCCAGTTGAACCACGTCCATACGGACTGAAGCAAAGGGGGACAGCGGAAGCCCTTGCCAAGTTGGATTCAGATTGATCTTCGGTCAGATTTGAGTTTTCCACCTGAGACAAATTTGGAGATTTGGTATTGGGGGGAAAAGAAAGTGGGCGTGGTAAGACTAAGCCAGAATCATCGTCCTCTTGGACCCTCTGAGAGTCGCACCACTGTGATTCGTCGTTGCTTTCATCATTGAGCGACATTGACACTTCAGCTCCGACACCATTACTACATGATGAACATATTGTAAGTTGTTTATACTCAAATACTTGACTTACAATACAATATGAGAAATGATAAGAAAAACTCACTCTTCACCACTACTCTCTTCATCCAAGGTCAGGAGTTGAGCACAATTGTCAATTAATTTCTGAGTGTGTTTGGCCTCGCGTACCCAAGTTGGACAATCAGGATCACTGGTGGGTTTTTTGAGGTTGACTAGGGAACGGAATTTGTTCTTCACAGAATCTTGCTCGCGGATCGCTCGGCTGTTCTTCAATGCATATTCAGAGTAGCGTTCATGAACAATGGCCCACTCGTTGGCGCCGAGAGGGAGAACATGCTTGACTGCTTTGACCAAAGCCGTGCAGTCAACACTAGTATAACCTTGAGCTCCCTTTGCGCGACCGGGCCGTCTTTGACTAGTGTTTGTGGAAGATGGGGCAGTCTGAGTGCCAACACCTGTTTGTTGAGTAGCTGCTGGAGACTGAGTTGAGTTGTTCCGTTGGGTGGGGGCCATTGTGGTTGGGTATTGTTGATTTGATGTGGTTGGGGGAGGATTATTTGTAGCTATGATAAATATCTTGTGTAAATTAAATTTAGTTTTTGAAATATCAAATTTGCATCTGTAGGGGGCTACAGATGCGACGGGAAGTCTTCCACTTTATTTTTAGAATCTACAGACTCTGTAAGTTCCAAAAATATGGTCAGCTTGAGTGCTGGTCCCCCGATGCCAACGGGGTTTTCCCCCGCGTCCCCAAAACAGTTTTGCAGGCGGCTCTGTACAGCACAGTCAAACTTGTCCTAAGCCATACTTGTGAAAACCCACAACCCCCCCCCCCCCCCAAACCCATAGCATTTTGGGTTTACCAATTTGGTTACTGCTAAAGAAAGGGGCTAAACCCATGAACCTGTTGTCTGCCGTAACCCATACCCTTTGGTCTTACAAAACCGGATTTTTCCTCTCCAAACCCATACTTTGTCCCAGCTAAAAATACAATTTTCCTCCAAAATATTTTGAATTCTATCCCCCCTCCACTCATATGTTTGCACCCCACTTCTTTTCAAGTGGAATAAAGTTGATTGGTCTACAGAACACATTTAAGTAAATCAATTTTACACAAATGAAATACCTCTCTAGACCCATGATATTCATGAGTTTTGGCAGGTCCTCACAAAAGATAAAAGAAATCCTGTCCAAACCCATGTATTTCATGGGTCTGGATAGGTATGGCTATATATATGGGTTATGACAGGATACTGTCCACACCCATAACCTGCCATAACCCATAGCAAAATGGCTTTACCAAAGGGTATGGGTTAGGACAGGTTCTACTGTACAATGCCGCGCGCAACTGTATGTACTGGTATGTAACTCGTGTTCACACCTCATTAGGCCTTCTTCTTTCGAGCCCAATTGGCAAATGGAAGGAGTCGTCATCCTCTTCTGCCTATTCGGCCGACTTGGCCCTCAGAAGGAAAAGGAGCGCAGAGAGACTAGCTTGAATCAGGGGGCGATAAAAGGTTGATCGGGTCCAGGGGTATGAGGAGGAGAGGGATGAGCTTCCCTTTCCAGTCTTGAATGAGCAGACTCAAATCACATGTGCGGGTCGACTTCTCCCCATGGCAGTCATGATCAAAGGGGTAATTTTTCGAAGTGGAAATGTGGAAATGAAGATTTTCCAATAAAATATATTCTATGTACAAGAACGTGGAATACAAGTTTGGCTGGAGAGCTGGATGAAGCTCAACCCACGTTACTTGACGTGCTGGGTTCTCATATTGACCATGGCGGGTTGATTTAGGGAAAAAAGGGAGTTCGCCATTGTTCCAGGCCAACCGTGATGGTGCTGATTATGCTCCAAAGTAGAATCCTGTTGAGATTTATTTTTGTTGAAGCAGTTAGGCCGGACAAAGAGACAATAGATCACAATTAATGTCTCATACATCATGTGATTGATCGAATGAACAGAGACGGGTGGGGCTGTTGAAGCGACTCACGATATGAGAGATAAGCAGCTAGGATGGCAAGTGGTACCGTGAAGCCCCAGCCACCAGGTTGTCGATCGGAAGCGGGTGTAGGAGCCTGTTGGCTTGACTTCTTTGTGATTGTTGGTCCTTTGGGGGCGCCCTGAGGAGAGAATGAACGGAAAAAAGAGAATGAACGGATTAATTGATACGATGAATCTTTATAAACCATCATCAGCTGGCCAAGGTTGTAGGGAAGTGGATAAGCTCACCTGTTTACAGGTTCCAACACAAAATGTCTCCATCAAAGTCCGGGCCTCTTCGCTATGACCGACATCCTCGAAAGATTCGGTGGCATCTTTGCCAGCCTCTGTTAGCAGGACTTCATCACCACCTGGATGTTCCTCCAAAAACTTGGAGACTGCGTAAACTTTTCCTTTGATGACGAGGTGGAGATTGCTAGGAGTTGAAAGCTTCGAAAGCTCTTCGAAGGTAAAGTCCTAAGTATTTGTTTTTCGAGAAGAAAACAACGGCATTCGAGTTAGAATAGACACACGGATACCCAAATAGCCCAGTTCAAAAAGAAGGAAGATGTTCTTACTTTATGTTCTGACATGATGTTGGTCCGCGATATCGACCGGGTATGTGAGACTCGATTCCCTGGACTGAGTTGTGTGAAACGGGCGCATCTCAATTTCCTAGGGCATGGTTATCGAGCTGAGTGGGCGGGCCTTGTCGAGGCCCGAGCAGCCCGCCCAGATGGCGCTCTCAGTAACTTTCAATCTGAATCACAAACCCGGCATCAGAAACACACACCTGCGCGCAGTTGCGCAGTCGCTCGACCAATCCCAACAATGACATTCAGGATATTAGGCATGGGATTATCAAGTCTGTTGTCATGAGGTCTCTGGGAGGGATATGTGAGAATGCATGCAACTCCGCTTGACAAAATGTACTGCAAAAATGATGATGAGTTATGAAGTATGATTCTAGTGTTTTTCCAATGATAAATTCCACACATAAAAATTTATTTCACATGAAATTGCACCTCTGGAGAAGGTTGTAGCATCTGAGCATCATTTTGATGAGATCTATGTCTTCAACTTGACAACATAATTACCCACCTGTTACAGTCTAACAGCAGTTAAAGTCACTGCCAGAAAATCTGGCTTGGATGGCCGCATCCAATTTGATATTGGATGTGGCCATCCAATTCAAACTCAGGCTCTGTGCCACCGAGTGAATTGCTGACTGATTAAAACTTGTTGGCCAAACACCTGGGGTGCTGAGTTTGAATGGGTCAGTGATTCAATTGGTGGCGCGCACCCAAGTTTGAATTGGATGACCACATCAGGACCCTGGAGACCCCCTATATAGGTGGGTAACCAAAATGTATGATATTTTAGCCAAAAATCACAAATGGTAATCACCAAAAAGGTATGAATTGCCATTTTTTTCAGGTAGCATACTCACCTGGACGCATGAATGTTGGGTCAAGGATGAGTTTTGACCAATTTTTTCACCTTTTCTCATGTTTTTCTGTGATTTTTCAGGGCCTTAGTGCCATCATACATCCAAGATGAATCATCCATTGTGTTATTTGGCTGAAAAATCAAATAAATCCAATTTATTGGCTCTGGAATGAGTGAACTACCCCCCAATCCCCCATAAACCCAAAATTTCCCTCCCCTGAACCTGCCCCTTGGTGGAAAGGTTACTCACAAAAAAGGTATGAATGAGCTCTGAAAATTTATTAACTTTTGCAAAATCTGGGATTTTTGGTTACCCACCTCTATAGGGGGTCTCCGGGGTCCTACCACATCCATTCATCTGATATGAACTTGGGTGTAGCCATCTGACTCAAGCCACATTTTCTGGCAGTGAGTCTCCAGGGTCATATTGGGTATAAGCACTACAAGAAAATGGAGTTGCAAAAAAACATCTGAATGTATCAGTTTTTGTTATGTCAAAATCTTTGGGCAAAGAGATGAAAAAATTGAAATTTTGTAGCATTTTTTCCACTTTTGATGTATTTTTCTGATATCTTTGCAATGTAAACTTTTTTTTGTAGATATGAGATGCTTGAATGTGAGCCTGGTCCTCTGCAGTGGCAGCAGGACACAAGGGTGGGGGCACAATGGTTGGATTCCAGAGAGGATGGAAGAAGACAACTGTGAGAGTGTCAGCCTTAGAGACAACACCTTTTCTCAAAAGGCCTCAATAATGTTCTCTCCAGATTCCCCTCATTTTTCTGATCATTTTCATCTACCATTGTCCATAGTTGTAATGTGTAATTGAGGAGTAATTATAACACTCTGAACATCTACTATTTTCTAAGTTCAAACTATATTGCATATATGCATTTCAATCAACAAGGTTAACCACTTCTCCAGCGGCTGGATGAAGATTTTCATCATCACTCATCAACCAACTCTGAAGAAGCACATATTGTGTTTCTCAAATATGTTGGACATCCATGGACTTGTTTTTTTCCTCTCCAAGCCCAGTTTCAATATACTTTGAGGACTGAAAAATGGTTACAACCATTGAAATCTTGGCCTGTAAATCCACTAGGTCACCCAATACCCCATAACTATGACTAGTAAAAGCTGGAGAAAAAATCATTTTCCAGCAAAGTGTCCAAGCTTTTTGAGAAATACAATAACACTTGGATCTACACTCCTCACTACTCAATCACACATTTCTCATCATATCCCTACGTTTTCGTGGTCATTTGGTGTCATCTGATTGAATAGTAAGCAGGTTTTCCAACTTATTCTTCTTCAAAGTTCATCTTGAGCTTTGATATTCTTTTTCCCTTTTCCTCTCAACCTTAACCTTCTTCTTCTCTCTTCCCATGAAGAATCAAACCATGTGAAACATCATAAAATCAACAAAAGCTTCATAAAACTTTCATCTTTATTTCTTCTGTGGACTGCAGCTTAAATCCACATAGGTTTCCTGATAAATAACCTTTGCCAGTTCCTGTTGGCATTGAAAATCAAGGCAGTCTCTGACTGTACCCTCTCTGTTTCTTCAAGAGAGGAGGCGTAGAGTTTTCTCCACTTAAACCTATCTACTTTATAGGATTGAAAAGCTTAAATCAGTCTAAAAAGACTTCATCTCTTTCTTTCTTCTCCTCTTCCCTTCTTTTCCTTCCTTTCCTCCCTTCTAGTTGTTCTTCCTTATCCTTTGGAATTCAACTAGTGTCCCCCCAACCTTGTGTCCTGTTGTCACTGTAGAGACTCAGGCTCACAGAGAGGAAGATGAATGTAATGATGATGAAGAGCTTTAAGCTTATTCATTCTTCTCTAAACTTCATAGGTGAGGTATCTGACTCAATCCAGAAGAAGAGGAATAGGCGGTGCAGTGCAACTTGCCTCCTCTTTTACTAAGCATTAAGAGGGCACTCAAAAGAAACCAAGGAAGATAACTATGATGATGCTCTGTTGGAAATGGTGATGATGATGATTTTCATGTATTCTTATCTTTGATTGAATGAATAAAGAGAAAGAGAAAGTGGCAAGAAGGGTGAGGTGGAGACCAATCTCAGAATAAACTGACAAGTAATCAAGAGAATGAGGAAAGAGTGCTCAATATTCAAGACAATGACACCTGATGACTACTTGGCAGGGAAAATGTGGAACCTGGGAGTGTTCTCCTGATTGCTTGATTGCTTCTGAGTTGGTGGTTCTGGTTGATGACCTGAGTTTTTCATCAGCTCACTGCAGGGAGTGATGAAACCAGAAGTTCAAATTAAATATATCCAATATGTCAAAGAACTTAGAAAATAATTAGAAGTTGAATTTTAATCCACTTTATGGTGGAATCATATCACACAATTATCTACATGTAAAATATCACAATAATCATAAAATTCTAGAGAATGAGAGTAAGTCACTTTTGAAGCCTTTTAGGCAACATCATAAAATTCTAGAGAATGAGGGTAAGTCACTTTTGAAGCCTTTTAGGCAACAGTTTTGTCTCTAAGGCTGACATTGAAAATGTCATGGGGGTTGAGGAAAATTTTTTTACATACTATATACAGAGTTCAAGTACATGGTTATGGCCTTTGAGTAGGGGTGTCCAAAATGTGGAAGTGCAAAAAAAGGCTGGTCCAAAAACATAGCCAAGATAGATCTGGAATCTCCAAAGTCCAGAAAGCTCAAAAATGTGGTCATCTTGTTGTATTGATCCCAGTGCCAAGGGGTGGTCAGCCCCACGTAAGGGTGCTAATTGAGCCAGGTGTCTGCATCAGACTACTCAAATCCCTGCGGGTTTGGGCCGGTTGCGGAAAGCAAAATGTAGAAATTTTAAGACCTTGGCCCAGACCATTAATTTTGCTAAAAAGGGAAGGCTTCCCACTGGGAGCCCTCAGACCTTGGTTCTTTACTAGCTACACTCTAGTCAGTGTACACATCATTTTTTCTAAACAACGTGGGCTGTCAATAGGCCACCTGTGGGCTGTCCATAGGCCACCTGTGGGCTTTCCACTGGCCACCCACAGTGTAAACCCCCCTCCTCCCTTGGGGTTCACAAGAAGAGTCAACATGTGAACTCCAGTCTGTCACAAGCTTGTATGTAGTCATGACACTCTTTCTTCTCTGGCTCAGCAGAGAACTGACTGCAGTCTCTCTGAGCCAGGTAAGCTCTTTCCTCTTTTCTATTGTATTTCTTCCCCTTGTCTGATACAGAGAGAACTGACTGCAGTCTCTCTGAGCCAGCCTTGCAATCCAAAGCCCCCCCAGTTTGGTCCTAGAACTCCTTCTTTGTGCCTGTGCCTCTGCTCATCCACCTCCATCTCCAGTGAAGGGACTCAACCCTTACACACAGGCTCTTACCTTTCATACCAAATTGAGTGTTCACTGTGTAATTATTATCTATATGAAAGTACATCATGATTAGTCTTTTTGACATCTGTCTGCTATAAAACTGAAGAAAGTTGAGCAAATTCAATAAAAAAACCATGTGAAAATGGCCTTTTGGCTGCCTCCAGGCTCCAGGAAACCTATGAGCAGCCTGTAAAGCCCACTTTCCTGAAGGCTCACCAGGAGCCGTTGGTCCGGCCATGTCCGTCTGGTAGTGGACATGGGTTTGGTCTGTACAGCAAAATAGGCAGTTTGAGCCCAGCCCAGCCTGTCCATTAACCTCAGGGGTATTTCCAGGCTGGCCCGCAGGCAGCCTGAACCCACCCAATTGGAACCCTAAGTCCTGAGATCAGTTTTCCCTAAGTCCTGAGATCAGTTTTCCCTAAGTCCTGAGCTCAGTTTTGCAGGGCAGGAAATACAGTAATTTGTGTCTTACAACTGTAAAATACATACAAAGTGCTGGTAGTTGACCTCCTGAAATGAAACAGTTCCTTTTTACTTTTGCATTAACTGCAAGTATTCACTTAAATTGTTCTTTCAGTTGAGGCAATATCAAAGCTAGCCAGGGTTGCCATGGTGCAGAGTGGGAGTTCAAGATGATAGATATCATGAAATTACATTTGCAGCATACCAAAACAAAAAGAGTAATGGCCAACAGCATCAAAATTAAATGACTTCTTTGTGACTGACTGTTTCTCCATCTCAAAAATTCAGTCTCTCTTTTCACCCTAGGAGAACTAATTTGGTGCTTGATTCAAAATTTGGAAATCCTGTGGAACTATCTCTCTACTCATTCTTCTCTTCTCAAAATGATCATCTCAATTTTCACATCATCTATTAATCCTTCAGGTTCAACTGGTTGTTGAATGATGATGGAATATCCCTCACTATCATAAAGGCCCCTGCATCAATTAGGGTGTTCAAAGATAAATTACATAAAATTACATATAGAAAAGCGTGAAACTTTTCCCTGTTGCCATTTTGGGAAACATCTGTCTTGGCAGCCATCCATTTCAACTCTTCTGCCTGTTGCCATTTTTTGTTCCGGCTTGGCACCCAACAATTTCACATACTCCATTTTTGTCACATCTTCTTGGCAGCAGACACCATCTCACTGCCGGTTAACCATTTCCCTTTGCCGGTATTTTCCCCATCCACCCAACTCCACAGTAACAATCTCAATTAGCGGCCGCAGGGGTATGCGTTTCTTTGCTCACAGCTCCGCCCCACTTCCAAATCAAGGGTCAAAGTGAACCACTTTTCAACTAACAGTTGTTGTTTCTTTGCTAATTCCAGGCTTTCAACCATGTGCTGCCATCGGAAATGAACCAAGGCGTTGGAAACTCCAAGATTCAAAAATTGTGGTTCTCCAAATGTCACCGCATAGTAAGGCAATCTACAAAAATTGCCTTGCCGTGGGAGTCACCGCTTGGATCTTGGGAGCCATCAAGGCAGTAGACGGTGGAGTGGTTCATCTCAAGGTCAGTATCCCAGATTTTAAGCATAGAAGCAGTACACTTACCGCTGATATGTCATTTCTATCAGTGTAATCAGGCCATTCCCAAAGTTTAACAATTGGACAGTCACTTGTGATGGAAACCCAATATTGGGCTGAGTCTCAGGACACATGGCCAACTCAAACATGTGTTATATGTTGGACTGATTCAATGCCTGGAGCATTTCAAGCACTTGGTTGTTGTTTTTATTCTTGTTCTTATTGAATGTAAATTTACATTTCTTGTTCTTGAGGAACAAAGCAATGTCTCTACATGGCAATATTCCTGTAGTAGAGCACAAAATGATTCCATCTTGTATAATGATCCTGTTTTCTGGTCTTATTCTTGGGACGCCGGGAGCAGTTCAATTAATGGGTAGCACAGCACAGCCGCGCATTTTCCTAGTATGACATAAATCCATCACAATATAAATCTCCAAAATTGGCACCTGTCAAAATGACAGCTTCCTGCCAAATTTTGAGGTTTATGCAGTTATAGATTTATTTTATGGAGTATTTTGAGTAGCTTTGAACACCCTAATTAGCAAATCCATTCCTCCATATAATCAGATCTAAAAAGAATAAGCAAAAACCACATTTGAAAAGAGGGTCCAAATTTTTTGGCTTGCCTTGGAAAAATTTTAAATCTACTAAGTCCTTCTGTTGTTGGAGGAGTGATTCCCTCTGTATGTTGCAGGTGGGATTCTCTCTGTATGTTAGAGGTTTTGTGAAGTGAAAAAAACAGATGATGATGCATTGCATGAGAGCAACACTGCAACCGCTGTGCTACACTACAAAAAGCGGTAAATTGGTGTGGTGCAGCAGCTGTCCGCTTTTCCTGGAGGCAATTAGCATTAGAGGAAGAGGCCAATTGCTTTTTGCAGCGCAAGCATAGCAGAAAACCTGCTACGCATAATGATAATTTGACCTCTGCATAGTGGAGCAATTTTTTCCTGCTTTAGCTAAAAAATAGCGCAGCTGGAGTGGGAAAGAGGCTGAATCAGCTTATTGCCGCTTTTAGCAGCTTATACCACTTTTTGGCCGCAGAATCCCCCCTGTTTGAGCAAAATTTCCCGCTCTTTCAGCGGGGTTTTCTGCTTTTTGAGCGGAATTTCCTGTTACTTCCACTACAAACATTTGTAATTTCACCTGAAGAAAAAACTACTGTTTGGGTTAAGCAAAATGTTAACTTTTTTCAACAAAATGGCTCAGTAATAAAAATTGAGCAAAACTGAGCATGCTCAGCAAAATCCCCCAAAGTTGCTATAATGAATAAAAATCATTTCTGCTCAGTTTCTAAAAAAAAAAAAAATTGCTGAGCATGCTCAGTAAAGCTTATTTTTCACTTCTGACCATTTTCTGTAAAATTGGGTATATGTTTTGCCCATCCCAATTTTACATTTTCTTTCTGGGCAGAGTTGCAAATGTTTGTAGTGTTCAGCACTTCAGCCAGAGTAGTGGGAGGCCTGCTACAGGCCACTGAAAAAGCCTGCTAAATTCATTGGTTTTTTTCTTTCATAGGATTTAGCAAAAAGTGCAGCAGTCAACCCGCTTTCAAAAGCGCTAGCAAAGTGGGCCCAAACCCGCTGCTCTGGCACTATGGGGGTTCACATTAGCTTATTATTTTACTGATGCTGATGCCAGAACTTGTTTACTGACAGTGTAATTTGGCGCAATTTGGGTGGGAAAACTTAAAAACATTTGCTGATGTCAGTTAAATTTTACTTAAATTTTACTGATGATGACCTTATGTGAACCGGGCTATTTGCAGATGTCAGTTAAATTTTACTTACATAAATTTTACAGATGATGGCCTTATATGAACCGGGCTACTACAGTGGCGCAACCCATGTTACTGTACACGACTGCAACCAAAATTTGGTTTTGGACGCAGGCCTAATGTTCACGGGCACTGGGGGTCTATCACCCACTTTTATGATAGATTTGGGCTTCTTGGGGGTTGTAGTTTCCACAGTTAAAGGGAATAAGCCCCCAGCTGAATAACATGAGAGTTTTTTTTTCGCAAGTCAAGATTTTGGAAACACACATACATAACCCCATATGTATGTACTTAACTTGCATAAGCCATAGTTATGGCTTCCCCCAGAGCCTCCCAGAGCTCATAAGTACATATATGCTGCTTTAAGTGCATAAATATATGTATCTAGGTGGATATTTAAGTACATGTTAGCCAGATGCGCTGCCAATCAGGGCATGAACTGCCGGCCAAGCAGGTCGTGGCCAGCTACCTGCTCGGTGGGCAGGGTTGTGACCTGCTTACCAAGCAGGTCATGGTCTGCTTGGAGGTCTTGTCGTGACCTGCTCACCAAGCAGGTCATGGCCTGCTCAGTGAGCAGGTCATGACCTTCCTGCCAAGAAGGTCATGGCCAGCTTGGTGAGCAGGTCAGTGCCATCTTTGCAGACAGGTTGTGATCAGCTCACCAAGCAGTAAAGATGTCACTTCGCACCCGGTTACCCGCCACAGGTGCGGGTACCACCTCACAAAAACCATGCCTTGGCAACACCCACACCCGCAGCAGCCATTTCAGACCGGTACCCGGGTACCTGTGGCAGGTACCCGTGGGTGTGCTAATATAAATTGAGCACCATTGCTGGGTCTCTCCCGGCCAGCTGGTACAGTGCCAGCTTGTTGGGAGCTTGGCTATCCCAACCAGCTGGTATAGTGCCAGCTTGCCAGGAGGCTCTCCGGACGAGCTGGTACTGCACCAGCTCGCCAGGAGAGCTCCTAGCAAGCTGGTACTGCACATGCTCGCCAGGAGAGCTCCCAGCAAGCTGGTACTGCACCAGCTCGCCAGGAAAGCTCCTGGCAAGCTGGTACTTCACCGGCTCGCCAGGAGAGCTCCTGGCAAGCTGGTACTGCACCGGCTCGCCAGAAGAGCTCTTGGCCAGCTGTTACAGTGCCAGCTCTCCGGGAGCTCGGCTATCCTGACAAGCTGAGAGCTCCCAAAGAGCTGGTACTGCACCAGCTCGCCGGGAGAGCTCTGGGCGAGTTGATACTGCATCAGCTCCCCAGGAGAGCTCTCGGCGAGCTGGCACTGTACCAGCTCTCCGGCTCCTGGCAAGCTGGTATATTTTTGCTGGCTTGCCAGGAGGCTACCTCGGTGAGCTGGTATGGTATGTACCAGCTTGCCAAAAGTCACTCCCAGCAACACTGCAACTATTAAATTACATTTAGCGTAGCAGACGGGTAATTTAGCGTTTTTTTAGCCGCTAAACTACATAGGTAATTTAGCTCTCCTCAGCTACAGCTAAAGCTAATAAAAATTTAGGGGACAATGCCATATTACAGCTAAATTACAGCTAATTAGCTGTAGCTATCTGCTAATAAGCTGTAATTTAGCTGTAATTTAGCGTTAGCTGGGTTTAGCTGATTTCTACTACAGCCAAAGCTAACACCCTGAAGGCTTGCAGGCTATCAGCTACAATATAGCTTTAGCTGAGCTAATGTAATTTAGCGTAGTACAGTGTTGCTCCCAGCAAGCTGGTACATTCCCAGCTCTCCAGGAGGTTCTCCCGGCAAGCTTGTACATTACCAGCTTGCCAGGAGGCTCTCCCAACAAGCTGGTGCTTATATCAGCTCACCAGGAGAGCCCTGAATACTCTGCCCCGGCTTGCTGGGGCTCTGCCGGCAAGCGTTTTTGTAGGGTGGGTATTTGGCGGGTACCTGCGGCAGGTACCAGCCTGTTTTTTCACCTCAAATCCAGAAACCTGCACCCGTCGGCGGGTACCTGTTGGAAGCCAACATGTCAGATTTGTGTATGAAACACTCTATTTATGAATATAAATAGAGGTACTATCACTGTGCTGATAGGTTATTTAAGAATTAAATTACTTTCAATTCACCCTCTTGATAAGAGGTTAAACCCACACTCCTTTATGATCAATTCTTTTGTTATACAAAAGTACTAACAGGAGATTTTTCAACAATAAGAATTGTAACTCTAGTAACACAAAGTGTTACAAAAAGGTAAGAGGGAAATAGTAGGCAAGCACTTGAGCTGATTGGCTCTTGCCAGAGGTGGGAGTCTTGCGGCTACTACTTTTGAAGGATGATAGAGGTACTGATAAATGAGGAGTTTATGAAGTATGTCTAACAATCCAGTGGTGAGGAAGGTAAAGAGGATGGAAGCTCTACACTTAAGTAGGTGGAGGATATTCACTGGGTACTGGGTAAGTATGATGGGTGAATAAGCTGGGGGGATAAGATCCAAAGAGCCCAAGAGCTCCTCCTTTCATATCTTCAGAGGCCAGTCTTTGTGTGTCTCAAAGAGGCATTGAGTGGATTTTACTTATCCATCTACGTTCTCATGATGTAATGAGAATTTGACAGTTGTTTTAAGTACAGTACAATCTATGTCCTCATGACAAAATGATGTATTGTATAGCCAATTACATCATATGTCAACTCAAAGTAGAATAGTACTTAGAATTAGCTACCTTGGTAGGTAATTCTGTTCTACAAGTGTGTAACTTGTTAGAATAGATCTTATTTAAGGTTCTAACCAATTTAAATGATTTTTTCATTGGTTAACTTGTGGTTGGCACAGTCCAAAGCAGGATTGTTGATTCCTGTAATTATTGTTTCCTATGAGATGTCAGGAAGTATGAGAAGGAGTAGGAAATCTAGGGTATCTCTGGTGAGGGACCCTACTTAATATTGCATCAAAAGTCCATTTCTTTAATAATATTTACAAAATAATGAAGGATATGCAGTACTTTGGATACTTTGTGGTATCTCTAGGGCTGACACAACAGGTACCCACAGACGGGTGCTGGGTACCTGCAAACGGGTACCTGATGACATCTTTACCAAGCAGGCAATGACTTGCATGGTGAGCAGGCAATGGCAGGTCGTGACCTGCTTGGTGACCAGTTCATGGCCTGTTTGGTGACCGGTTCATGGCCTGTTTGGTGAGCAGCGCATGACCTGCTTGGTGGACAGGTCATATCCGCTCACCAGGTTTCCTGCAACCTGCTTGGTGGTCCCTGGTCTGCTTGGTACCTGCCTGTCAAGCAGGTCATGGTCAGCTACCTGCTTGGCAAGCAAGCCTTCACCTTCTCAACATGCAAGTCATGGCCTGCTTGGTGAGAAAGTCACAACTGCTCACTAAGCATCCTGCTTGGTGGGCAGGTCATGGCCTGCTCACAAAGCAAGCTGCAATCTGCTCAGTGGGCACAAAGGTGAGCTTGTCTTACTAGTCATATCCACAATTATATATTTATATTGGCTTGTTTTTGAGCCAGCCGGCTTTTTGTTTTTGAATTGTTCTTCCTTTTCCTGGAGATTGATTTGTGCCCTTTTTCCAGGGCTTCACATTTTTGTCTTTTCCGTTGGGCAGTGCGGACCCTATCAACAGAAATTTTGACTGTGTTGACCTGAATTATCAATTCAAAAATTTCAAAAAAATTGTACAAAAATGGATCCTAGCTCCTCTCAAACCCCCGCTCCCACCCCCTGACGGGGGAATTATGGGATTTTTCTTATCTCAAACATTTTGGATGCCCAAAAACCATGTACAGTAACATGGGTTGCGCCACTGTATGTGCCGTGTAGCTGTTGCACTGTTCATGAGAGCGAAAGTCATTAGCCCAGTTCACATAGATGCTTGACCCAAGTTAAAAAAAAAAGACAAGCAATGCATGTAAAATTTAACTGCATAAAATCATCACATAAGTCGTGAGATTTTTGTTCATAAAAAATATCTCACGAGCAGTCCAAATTTTATCAACATGCGTAAAACAGCCCTACATGAACTGGGCTATTGCTCAGGTTCTGTCCGCAACTAACTAAAATTTTCCAAAAAAACACGTGCCACACCCCCCTTTACCAAAATCCCTACACCTCTCATTGACAGAACTTCCCTTCTCCCCCATGCCCACCGGCGATCCCCCCCTTCCCCCCTCTTGTGTTGACCCCGCTAACGGCCTCTCCAGCTCCATTCACAGCTCGGGTGACGCGTCTCAGGACGTGACTATGGACTCCGCCGCCTCTGCCCCGCCTGGACCGCAACCCCAACCTCTCCCTGCCAGACAACCAGCTCCTGCGCCGGTTGACTCACTACCCATTTGGTTCCTCAAGTTGCTTGTGGCTGACCCCTCAAAACGACACCAGAATGGCAGCGTCGGCCTTGGCTTTTCTGGTCAAACTTATGGAAGACAAGCCTGAGCAGAAGCGTCAGCTCCAGCTCATCATTGAGGACCTACGCGAACTTTGCGCTCACGTCACCACCATTGAAGCCGGGCAGATGACTTGCCCCCCCCCCCAGTTCTTCAGAAGACATACGCGTCTACCACCGCTAAGCACCTCCAAAAACCCCCCGCACCCCCCACTAAAGCTGACATGATTCTAGCCCGCCCCGGCAGGACCATCATACACTCCCGGGGAGGCACCACCCCCCTCAAGGATGTTGGTGCTGACATCACCGTCAAGAAAACGAACGAGGTTCTGGAAAACCTGAACGCAGTCGTGAACGGAGAGAAGGTTGTCGTAAAGGCCGTTAGGTTTCTCCCATCTGGTGATGTCTCCTTTTACTCTCCGAACCGTCAACACAAGGACTGGCTCAACAAACACAAGCACGAGTGGAGCAAACAGGTCCATCCGGATCTTGAGGCAACTCCCAGCACCTACTCTGTCCTTGCTCATGGAATTCCACGGAGCTTCAGCGTTGAAACTGCGGCTAACAAAATCATTCTCGCCTTGGACAACTCCTTCTTGGCGGACAAAATATTCAAAATCCGGTGGCTTGGAGGCCCCCAGGACCCCTCTGACCCCCGCCAGGCCGGAACCATCGTTATTGCCCTCTCCAACGCGACTTTAGCTGACAGGCTGGTTAAACAGCGCGGCATCTTCCTCAACAGCAGCTTTCACAGGGTCGAACGGTTTAAGAAAATGCCCCCCCAATGTTTCAAGTGCCTCCAGATGGGCCATTTCGGCAAGTGGTGCCGGGCCAAGCCAAAGTGCAGAACCTGCGGCAACAAACACAAAACCCGCAAGTGTCAAATCACCCCGGATCCCAACAATCAAGTATGCGGCATTTGCAAGGACAACAGGAAGGAAAAGGAGATTTGGAACAACCACACGCCGTTTGATAAGGCGTGTGGGGTAAAACGGGCATGGCTAATTTCTAAAAATCATCTCCCTCATGAGTAATTACACCCCCATGCTAACACCCAATGTTTCTAGTAAACCAGTTGTAGATAGCCAGCCTTCTTTTGTACCATGCAATGAAGAAGTTTTGCCCTCCTCTATTGTACAGTTGAACTGCCACAATAGCCGAGCGACAACGTACAGTATCCTCAATTTGGAGCCGGACTCTGTTTTCATTCTTTTACTCCAGGAACCTTGGATTAACCCGCTGACATGTTTACCTCCAGACCATGAGAGCTGGTGGACTTTTTTCAGCCCCGAACACCAGCCAGCAAATCTTCAAGACAAACACCGCGCCGCCTCCTACATCTGCAAGACCGTTGCATCAAGCGACTTAAAGACCCTCCCCAGTGGAAGTAAATTTCTCAACATCTTTGAAGTACTGATGCCGGATGATCTACGCCTTTGGGTCATCAACTTGTATGTCCAACCAGGTTCGACGACAGGTATCAACCAGCTGGGTTCGTGGCTTGAGGCCCACAACAACCGCCATATAGCAACGGTGATGGGGATGGATTCCAACTTGCACCACCACTCTTGGAATCCCCCGGGCTACTACCACGTGCATCGAACAGCTAAGTCTCTCACTTCACTGTGCGGGAAGGGAGGTTTCCGGGTGATATCTGAAAAGGACAACCCCACTTTTCTATCTAGTAGGGGCTCAAAAACAACCATTGATCTCACCTGGGCAAATGTCCTTGGCGCAAGAAGGATCCTTTCGACAGCGACCTCCTCCAATTATCAGAAGCTTGTTACCTCCATCAGTACCGTGCCACCCCCGCCCACATATCAGTTTGTTGCCCCCAGAGCCGCAGAACTTGATAAGGCCCGGTTACGCAAAGCGGTGCAAACCAGACTTGCCCAGCTGAGCCCTCTCACAACAAAAAATTATGCAACAACCCCAGGGATATTTGAAATATTTTTGGGGGTGAATTTTAATTTTTTTTTTTCACAAAAAAAATAAAATCTTTTCTTTCTTTTCTTTCTTTTCTTTCTTTCTTTTCTTTTCTTTCTTTTCTTTCTTTTCTTTCTTTTCTTTCTTTTCTTTTCTTTCTTTTCTTTTCTTTCTTTCTTTTCTTTTCTTTCTTTCTTTTCTTTCTTTTCTTTCTTTTCTTTCTTTTCTTTCTTTTCTTTCTTTTATTTCTTCAGCTCAACTGGCAGGTCAACCTTCATTCTGAGCTGGTAACAGCTCAGCTGGCAGGCCAGCCTGCATGCTGGTCACAGTGCAGCTGGCAGGCCAGCCTGCATGCTGGTAACAGCTCAGCTGGCAGGCCAGCCTGCATGCTGAGCTGGTAACAGCTCAGCTGGCAGGCCAGCCTGCATGCTGAGCTGGTAACAGCTCAGCTGGCAGGCCAGCCTGCATGCTGAGCTGGTAACAGCTCAGCTGGCAGGCCAGCCTGCATGCTGAGCTGGTAACAGCTCAGCTGGCAGGCCAGCCTGCATGCTGAGCTGGTAACAGCTCAGCTGGCAGGCCAGCCTGCATGCTGAGCTGGGTAACAGCTCAGCTGGCAGGCCAGCCTGCATGCTGAGCTGGTAACAGCTCAGCTGGCAGGCCAGCCTGCATGCTGAGCTGGTAACAGCTCAGCTGGCAGGCCAGCCTGCATGCTGAGCTGGTAACAGCTCAGCTGGCAGGCCAGCCTGCATGCTGAGCTGGTAACAGCTCAGCTGGCAGGCCAGCCTGCATGCTGAGCTGGTAACAGCTCAGCTGGCAGGCCAGCCTGCATGCTGAGCTGGTAACAGCTCAGCTGGCAGGCCAGCCTGCATGCTGAGCTGGTAACAGCTCAGCTGGCAGGCCAGCCTGCATGCTGAGCTGGTAACAGCTCAGCTGGCAGGCCAGCCTGCATGCTGAGCTGGTAACAGCTCAGCTGGCAGGCCAGCCTGCATGCTGAGCTGGTAACAGCTAGCTGGCAGCCAGCCTGCATGCTGAGCTGGTAACAGCTCAGCTGGCAGGCCAGCCTGCATGCTGAGCTGGTAACAGCTCAGCTGGCAGGCCAGCCTGCATGCTGAGCTGGTAACAGCTCAGCTGGCAGGCCAGCCTGCATGCTGAGCTGGTAACAGCTCAGCTGGCAGGCCAGCCTGCATGCTGAGCTGGTACAGCTCAGCTGGCAGGCCAGCCTGCATGCTGA